>PVIH01001921.1:0-10000 GCA_004025045.1 Sigmodon hispidus
TACAGCTAGGACTACAAAGAGCAATAATAATGTCTGTTAGTTTATCGGCCATATTATTCAAATCATTGTTATTATTTTACCAATATTTCCATTAAATGCCTAAATATCTTTCAAAATCTACATGCTTATATTTTAAAAGTAATATTCACTAGCATTATCCAACCAATATAAAAATATACCTATGCCCTATCATCACTCCTCCACAATTTTTTGTCATAATAATTTTAAACTGAAGAAGCAAATTATTATGATGCTCATTCAAAAATTACTCAGCATTTATAGCATTAAATTATTATAATTGCTTGCATGGGTTGTTGCTTTATTGATTTTTAAATTCTCGGCATTCCCTTACCTCTTTTGAATTCTTCAATTTGTTCTTGTTAGCAGAAGTATTACTTCATAGATTTTTTTGTTGTTGTTGTTATGAGTGTTGTGTCTGTCTAAAATGCATGAGTATTTAAGATCCTCTACTGTCTGAAGGAATAGATTTTGTTGTTCTCACAGTTTCATAGTCCCATTCAGTCATGAATCTTCTCCCTCAGTGTCCTGCAGATGCTCTCCTTGCCCTCAGATATAAACTGTAGAGAAACTACACTAGCCTAGGAATGAGGTACTCCCCCCATAGATAACATTTTCTCCTTTCTCTTTGTATTTTTTTATATATGACAGGATCATTTTTTGAAAATAGCTATCTTTAAGAAGAATGAGGTTTCTTTCCCTCTGAAGTTTCTTGTATTTTCTTGATCTTTCTAAGCTAAAGACATGAGGCTTTCTTCAGCTCTGGGAACTATTGATTTTTTTTTAACGGTTTTCCTGGGTTTTTTCTTTCTTTTTTTACAAATATAATTTTTGAGTAGATGATGACCTTTT
Source organism: Sigmodon hispidus (assembly GCA_004025045.1). NCBI lineage: Eukaryota > Metazoa > Chordata > Mammalia > Rodentia > Cricetidae > Sigmodon > Sigmodon hispidus. The sequence goes on from PVIH01001921.1 coordinate 871, forward strand.
GCCAGAATATAGATTTGCATCAGGTTTTTCTCAATTTCTGTGGCAGAAAAGCTCTCCTTGATGTTAAAGATTGAAGGCATCAACAGGAGCCACCCATGAACAGGAATCAGCCTTCTTTGGTGTCATTAAAGGCTAGATGTGGAGTGTGGCTTTATACTGTCCTCTCCTTTTCAGTTCATGGGAGTCATTTTTGGCTAGATACCAGAGGATGTTCTTAGTAACACAACATGTAGGCCAAGCTGGATCCAAGACTGATGATTGAACAAGACAAAATGGTATAGATGGGTGGCCAGAGCCAACAAGGGAATCCAGATCCCTAGTCACACACCTACTATGTGAACCAAGGAGAATAGGGGGCCTCACAGCAAGGTAAATCCAAGAAACACAGATTCATACTTGGTGTCAGCCCAGCTAACAAAGCTCAACAAGAAAACAGGCTCAAAAGAGACCAGCATGGGTGTCAAGTCCAAATTCACCAGAGCTTTCCAGTGTGTGTTTTTCTCACATGACACTGTGGCACAATTGCATAGAGTTACTCATTTTATTTGTTTTTGTGAAGGCATAAACAGTGGCAAGATAGTGTCCATCTGCAGGACTGTTCAGTGCTTCATCAACTTAAAGTGATATCTTATATGTAAGAGTAATTCTGTATGGGACAAGAGTTCCCCAAGGCTACTTGGAGGGGAGGGTCTTTTAGTGCAAGGCCAAGGGAGATCATCACCTAGATTTTCTCTCATAGCCTTTCAGAGCTGTTCCTGGTGTACTTGCTCTGGCTTGCCACTGTAAGGAAGAGGTAGAGCTTTATTGCCTGATGGGCCAGCAGGACAGAAGGAGGGCCATGTAACATTGCACTAGCAAACATCCATACCTTCACTTTGGTGCATCAGCCTCCATGATATAATAGTTAAGGCTTTCTCTAGCTTTGTGCAATTTCTTTTTTTCCATTTCTCCAGTTGTATGACTGACATTATCTGGTACAGCCCGTGCCCAAGCTGGCATAGACCTGCCTCCTGCATCTTAGTTCTTGGTTCAATTTTAAGATGCAGTTTTTCTGACAATATGTCAGTGAGTGAAGCTTCATCTGGTAGGCAAACACCATGCTCTTCTGTGCCCTTGGCTGATTTGTTTCCATTTCTCTGAGCTTAGAGGAATGGTACAGAAATAGTTCATGTCGTTTATAGACTGGACATAAGAATCTAAATGATTAACAGGCTTAGCTGCACAGTGAGACCCTGTCCCCAAACAAAGCATAACCAAAACAGACAGTGGGTGCTTATTGTAACCACACAGAAACACTGACAAATGGGTGGGTGGGCGAGCTCTCCTTAAGTGAAGTGACTACCACTGTGATACAGAAACACATATAAAAGACAAATTATTAAGGATTGTGAATAAAAATGCACTATTCTGGAACTTTTCAAGACTCACTCATGAGTTTCCCATTGGCCTAATGTTATTAGTATGAGTCTGGTGGCTTAAAATAATACAAAAGTATGTGTTAATGGTTATGAGAATGAGGCATCTAGAATATACTTTAAGGGATAAAAATTAAGGTATTAGATTACCCCTGGAGGTTTCAGGGAAAAAAATCCATTTCTTTCCCTTTCCACTTCTAGGAGCTGCCAGACTTCATTGGCACCTGGCCACATCAGTTCTGGCTTGTGATCACCTTGCCTTCCCTCTACTATAGCCAAAATTCTCTCTGCCTCCTATATATCAGGATACTTATGATTACTTAAAGCCAAGATAACTGAGAATAATACGTCCTTGATATAATCAAATCTTCAAAATTCCTTTATCTTGAAACACACACATCTTTCAAGGATTGTAGTATAAATTTGTGATAAGTAATTTTCATCCTACTGTAGTGCATTCTCTGGCCCCAGAGACTCATGCTGTTTCTACATCCGTGCATTCCATTCCAACATCCCCCAAACCCCAAACCTCACTACAGCATCAAATCAAGGTCCCAATCTTATCATCTCTGCAAAACAAGGGTGAGTGAGGTATTAGTATGAGTCATTGCAGGGAAATTTCCTCTATATCTATGGATCTGAAAAACAAATTATCTTCTCCCAAAATACAGTGGTGGGACAGGTACTGAACAGCTGTTAAATGCTTTCTCATTTCAAAAGAAGAACAAATGGGAGGCATAAAAAGGCATTAGTCCCCCAAAATTTTAAAACTCAATCAGGGCTGGAGAGATGGCTCAGAGGTTAAGCATAATGACTGTTCTTCCAGAGGTCCTGAGCTCAGTTCCCAGAAACCGCATGGTGGCTCACAACCATCTATGATGACATCTGACGCCCTCTTCTGTATAATATATAATAAATAAATCAATCTTTAAAAAAAACTCAATCAGAAACACCTTGTCTCCAAAGCCCAGGAGTCTACTCCTGTCTAATTATGGTGTTCTGCTTTGCGCCCACCCTCTCTGCTCTCTGTGTTCCTGGACCCATCCTTTTTCTCTCGACACCAGCGTATTGAGAATTCTAGGAGCCAACAGGGTTTTCTCATTTTATTCTGTCCATTTTAGTCCAAGCTGGCTATGCTTCTGCTGCTATGGTGCCTCAAAAACATGGTGGCTCTTCCATGGCTGCCATGGGAATTCACTTCATTAGACCAAAGGGTCTTGCAACCCTCTTTTTTGGATACCCTCCTCTCTACCGTGACTCCTGCTGGGATGGTTGAAGAGACCCTTGAGTAGCATGTCTAACTTCATTATTATTAAAAATTTGTCTAATCCCATTTTGGCCTTTTCTCTAAAGCATAATTCCCTGATGTCAATGTCATAATTTTTACATTTTTGCCACTTTGGGGTGGTAGGCTGAAATGTTTGAGGGCAAAGACTAGGTCTGATTTAATAGGTGTCACAAATATGTTATGTTCCTACCCTGGCTTTCAGTGGGAGTTTGACATCTCAGTATGGGAAAAATACAAGGAACTACGTCTGTTTTGGGTTGACTGACCATCAAAGAAGGATCTGAGATAATAATTGATGTACAGGGTTTAATCTTAGAATGCTCTAAGAAAAACCATCATGAGACTGGGAGAAGCTGAGCTTGCCCAGTAAACATGCAGTTTTAGGAAAAGATCATTCTCATCTCCTGGTACCAAGATGCTCTGATGTCTAAATTATAAACAAAGCTTGTCTCCACCCAAAACTACTAATTTGGATCCCCAAACTTACAGCATCTATCTTTAGCTATGAGCTACCCCAGGGTGACCACTCCCAGGTACTCTCAGTCTTATACAAAGAGTATGTTAAAGAGTTAGAAGCCTGTAGTAACAGTCTAAGGAAGTTGTGGCAATGAGCCCTTTAAATAGAAACAGCAATGGCTGGAGGTTTGTATATGGAGTGACAATGAGGAACCTGGTAGACCAGAAGTACAAGCACCATATTATAAAACCACGCAATAGAACTGGTGTGATGGTGCACACCTTTAATCCCAGCACTCAGGAGGCAGAGGCAGGAGGATCTTTGAGTTCAAGGCCAGCATGATCTACAGAGCAAGTTCCAGGACAGCTGGGGAATATTACACAGAAAGACTCTGCCTAAAACCAAAAACCAAACTAAAACAAAACAAAAACTTGGTATGGTGGTTAGAAGTGTAGTACAATGATCATATGCACTCTTAGGAGGAACACTCTTACCTAAGCAGTGCTGTAACATGTTGCATTCTTGCTTGGGGCACTTCTAAAAGATCAGAGATATTCAGATGTTAGAAGTTAAGCCCTGGGGCTGGAGAGATGGCTCAGCGGTTAAGAGCACTGGCTGCTCTTCCAGAGGACCCGGGTTCGATTCCCAGCACCCACATGGCAGCTCACAACTGTCTGTAGTTCCAGTTCCAGGCAATCACCAAGGCAAATAATTAAATAAAGTTTTTTGAAAAAAAAAAAAAAAAAAAAAAAAAAGAAGTTAAGCCCTGACCACGGTACTGAATTCCACTAGCACCTCTACCCATGCTCTGCCAAGCCCTAATAGTGAACATGATTTCCATCATCAGTTACCATACACTTATTACCTTCCCCTGACAGTCCAACTAAGTGTTCTGATAGAAGAGTGAAGAGACCAAGTACACTCCCAGAATACAACGCAATTGGTTCACTATGACCTGAGAAAATGCCATCCACTTAACCAATTTGTCAGCTGGAGAGGTGATTCAGACAGGTCACCTTCTATAATGGTTCTGCTTCTATTTATAGAAAAAACTGATTAACGCTCATAGTCAGCCCCCATTCGTGTTGCCCTGCATGAATTCACAATGTCGTTGCAGCCTGCTGCTCATCCCTTTAGTGGCAAGTGGTATATTCTCTCAGTACCTTCATTTTCTTCTGGAGGGAAGAAGCCAATCATGAATTCTCATCTGGAGGCCAGAAAAGGTGGATGCAACCCTGGTCTAAGGTGGCAGTGCCCTTAACCAACTTACTGCCTAGTATTGAACTATATCCCCAAGATCCATGTACTAACAGTGTTTTGAAGGTAGGGCTTTTAGGAATTAAAATTCAGATAGCTGACAAGAGAGGATCAGAAGTGGTCAGAAACACAGATGATGCATGATTTAAAAATAGAGGGGGTGCTGGTGCTGGGGGAGGAACTGGAAGGAGGCAGCAGGGGTAGCAGGTATGGTGAGATAGGGAGAGGAGAATCACTGAAACATACTTGGTTTGAAAATGTCATATGACAACACCTTATATGCTAATTAAAAACTATACAAGAGAAGGTACATACACCAGTTGTGCATAGTTCCTTATGCCTGTAATCCCAGCACTCTTAGCGTTGAAGTAGTAGGGCAGCTTGGGGAAATCAAGTGAGAAAAAAACAAACAAGACTGCTTCTGGCTCCTTGAGCCTAAGTGAAGTAGAAGGAAATTGAAGCAGGGCTGGAGAGATGGCTCAGTGGTTAAGAGCACTGACTGTTCTTCCAGAGGACCTGAGTTCAATTCCCAGCATCCACATGGCAGCTAACAACTGCCTGTAATTCCAAGATCTGACACCCTTACACAGTTATACATGCTGGCAAAATACCAGTTAATAAACACATAAAATAAAAATAAATATTTGAAAAAAAGAAGTTGAAGGGCATTTCACTCATAGTGCTTTCTGATACTAACATGTGTTGTCATTGCAATTTAAATTGATGCTTCACAATAACCCTTAGTTACACTGTCTGGAATAAGCCTGTCTTTGCCTTGTAATCACCTGGTTCTCAGAAAACAAGATCAACTATTCAGAGAGCAACAAGCAAACTCAACCAAAGACACTCATCAAACATGGACCATGACAGACCTGTACTTACATTGACACGTTTGGAGATGAAATTCCAGAAATATATTCTAAATTCTGGGGATATTTTAATGTATCATCATAGGTTCCTAGCCCCTCTGTAACAGAGAGGGAGAGAGAGAGCGAGTGAGCACATGAGCAGGTATGGATGCACATGTGTGCTCATACATGCAGAGGCCAGGGGACATCAGGTGTCATTTCTCAAGATCTGTCTACCTTTTACTTCTTCTTGTCTCTTCTCTTTAGCCCCTCTATGAAGCAGACTTTGACTCTACAACTTTTTGTTGAGTTTGAATTCATACTCAGATGATTAGAAGAAGCAAACGAACAAATGGGGTCTCACTTTGTGGGGTATAAATTGCTATGATTTGTATGCTGACAAGTGTTCCCCGTGGGCTATGAGTCTAACTGAGATTCCTCTAAGGAAAAGTCATAAAATGAAGAGGAGGGGCTGAGAGACTGCCTTGAGCAAATCCAATTTGGCCTAGCATAGTATACAAATTTGAACAAACCCTGTGTCTGTCTACTCTCTTGGCTGTGATCACTTTATCTAGGTTTTTCTACACCTCTGACTTGGTCTCTGCATTTGTATTTTTATTTCAACCCCTCCCTAGCTTTCCATGGCATTTGGCAAGATTCTTTCCTACTTGGCTCTTCTACAACCCAACCATAATACTATAAGCTTTGTTCAGTCTGCAGGGTCAACCCAGAAGCCACTTCTTACCCAAATGTCACTTGTTCACCATGGTCAGAGTCACCAACACTGAACCTTCTACCTGCAGCTAGAGGGAGGATAAATACTGGCTTAAGCCACTCAGTGTGAACAGAGGATCAGTTATGTCAGAGCCAATTGAGAAGGAGACTGTGAAAGCCTACAGATCAGTTTCCAGAATACAGCAGCTGAGTTTAAAGTTGAATTCTTTCCCAGATGTCATGTCCTCACTTTGAAACAGAGCTGGCTGGGACTTGTGCCCTCCTGATAATTAGGGTCAATGAGTATTCCCCATCTAGAGGGTAGTATGGGGCAGTCTGCTTTTTGAGGCCACATTCTTGGCAATAGCCCCTGGGCCAGGAGATACTGATCATATTCCCCTGGGATGAATCTCCAAGATCTAGGGTCAGACAAGACAGGAGATGGTCACAAGGTGAGTCTGATGAGGTCTGACCCATATAGGGTACAAACAATCTGATATTAATGTGAGGCTGCTTGCCTAGAACCTCAGTCAGTTCTTGAAAAACCAGAGGATTTATCTCTTCTCTGAAACCCAGTAACAGAAAGCTCAGCATTTCTTCCTGTCAGAAAGCCACTCAATGGCTATGTGGAGACCAGGCTGGCTGCAGGGCCTGAAGCTTGAGGAGGAGTGATAACATCCTGGGCTTGTCCCAAGTACCACTGTGACATCACTCTTAGACCACAAACAAGCCCAGTCCTTTACCTGCATCCCAGTCTCTTCATCTATAAAATTCTCAATTCATAAAAATAGTATACTTAAAAAAAACTGTAATGAAGCCCAATGAGATGACTGCTCAGCCTGATGATCTGAGATCAGTCACAAACTCACATGGTGGAAAGAACAGACTCCTACACATTGTCCTCTGACCTCCACCACACATGGGCTATGGAATGTGTGTGAGTACACATACTCACAAAGTGTAATAAAAAAAGAAAGAAAGGAAGAAACAAGGAAGATATAGTGAATTCCAGTTACTGACATAATGCTGCAGTGCTCTGGGGTGAAGAGTAGGCCTCTTACCTAATGCACATTCAAGAGTGAGAAGAACAGATAGGTGGCTCACTAACTCTGTATGTTACAATTCCTTCAGTTTTTCTGTATGTTTGAGAATAGTGAGTAAAATACCTCTAGAAAAATGCCCCCCAATTGGCAAAAATTTAAAAGTTTAAAAAGTCCTGAGCTTGTAAGGAATGGCCCTGAGTCAACAATATACCACAGATCCTGGCACATCCATATTTATTATTATACCATTCACAGTAGCAAAGAAATGGAACCAGATTAGATGTCTAACAACAAATGAATGGATAGAGAAAACGTGGGACACATCCACATAAAGAAAAAGATGAAACCATTATCTTCGCAGGAAAGTGGATATGACTTGAAACCATTCTGTTATGTGGAAGTATCCCAGATGCAGAAAGACAAATACTGTGTTGTAGCACAAATTCTGGTTGTGTTAAAAGAAACTCAGAGCCAGATATTGGGGAAAGGCTGAAATATCAAAGAGAAACCCCACAGTCAAATCTCACTCAGCTATCTTCCAGCTTCCTCAGCCTCACTCTTCATCACTTCTAATGCCTCATCTGTCTTCCTAAGCCTGCCTTAAATATCTTCTTTGCCCAGCTGTATCCCATCCAGGTTAAGATTAAAGGTGTAAGCTACTACTATTTGGTAGTCAGCCTTGAACTCACAGAAACACAGAAAGATCTCAGTCTCTGGAGTTATGGGATTAGAGACATAGGTCACCATTCTTGGTCTTTCCTCATGCTGGGATTAAAGGTGTATGGCATCACTGTCTGACTGTTTGACCTTGTACTCACAGAGATCCTCTGGATCCCTGTGCTGGGATTAAAGGTGTGAGTTGCCACTGCTCTGTTATCCCTTGAACTCATTGAGATCAGAACAATCTCTGCCTCTCCCAAGTGATGGGACTAATGGTGTGCGCTACCTCTGCCTGGCTTGACTGTGGGTGGATCTCTTCTCTGATATTCCAGACTGGTTTTCTTAAATATATAACACATCACCACAGTGTGTTTTCTCTCCAATGAAGACTTTAATTCCATGTATGTGTATAGACATAGGGAGTTTGGGATATAGGATATGAAACTAAAAGGGGGCAATGGGAAGGGGAGAAAAATGATAATAGAATAAATGTGACATGAAATCATAGTAGGGGTATTTCACCATGGATCAGGGCGAGTAGAAGGGGGGAAAGGATCAGTGAAACAAAACAAAATGCATATGAAAATTCCATACCGAAACCCACTTATTTGTATGCAGTTTTCAAAAACTAAAACTAATTTGGAAAAAAGAAAGAAAGAAAATCCACCATGAGCCAGGGAACATATGGAGGGACTGGCTACAGGGCACTCTTCCTTCCTGTCCAGCCATGGTCTCACTTGGGGTAGAAGTCTCCAGAAACAACCAGCCCTCTGTTCTTCTGTTCCAGTCACCTACAGTTCTGCTCCCGAGAAACCATATTAACTCATTGGCTCAAGCTGTGATGTTCAGCTGTCCATCTTGCCTCCTGGAACAGCTCAACCCAGGCTCTTCCTGAAGTGGTGACCACTCCAGCTGGCAGGTGAGTGGTCCAGAAACAGTTGAGGACAGAAAAGGTCTAAGGGGAAATGAGGATGCATTGTGGTTAGGATGTGGGGTGTTCGCATTGTAGCTAAGCGTCTATATTTACCAAATGAGCCTGTGGGAGAGCTGGGCAGGCCTTGCATCCTCATGCTCTTTGCCCTGCAACTGGCCCTTGCTGGGAACTGAGCCAGATCTCATCATCTGCCCCAGCCCCAGTTCTGTGTCAGCCCACCAATTTGTTAACTGGCCAATCCAAGGGCCACAGATTGTGCTGGATTTTAGAATACAGAATCAATTTTATTTAATGCACAGGTCCCCATACAGCAGGTATGGTTGCCTGCAGTCTTCAGGGAGAGCATTGGACCTAAAAGTAAGATATCCCCAGGTACTTGAAGGATGCTGCCCAGATCTGTTACAGCAGCAGAACAGGGCTAGGGTCTACCTGACTGCTCTGACCTTGCACCTTCTGTCCTCAGCACATTTTTAAAGATAGGCTAAGCCCCAGCACAAGCCCTAGGGCATCCCTG
>PVIH01001921.1:15000-126407 GCA_004025045.1 Sigmodon hispidus
CAGACATATCTAGGCCTGAAGAGTCAAGGAAGGACAACCAGATCCCAACAGGGCTTGCTGCATGGGTGAGGGGGATGGGTAAGGCAAAAGGACCTGTGATACAGATACACTATAGCTCAGTGATAGGGCATCTGCCTAAGATGCTTGAGATTCTGGGTTCATCCCCAGAACCAGAAAAAAGGGGGTTGTTGCACAGTTCCAGGCCAGTAGGATGAGAGTTCATGATACTTTTTCCCTTCTTTCTTGATCTCCCATTAACCAAAAATGCTAGACACTAAAGGGCAGGGGATTTCTGTATATCAGCACACTGGAGGAGTAACTAACAAATAGCCAGCACAGCCCAACCCCAGACAACAATGAGCATCCATCGGAAACTCTGCTAACTGGGGAGGCAAACACTAATCCTAAGGCAAAAGTCTTGTGGACACCATACTGACCCAGATAATATCAATTTTGTTCCATTCTCAACAAGACCTTACACTGGAATGTAGTCAGTGTTAAGGCAGAGGCTAACACAGCCTCCTCTGTTATTTGTCACAAGGCCTGGGATGGACAGCAGTCTTGGTCTTTCCCTTCCTACCCTACACATCCTGCATAGTTCCTCAGCTGTGGGGGCATTTTTGCCTCATTGAGAGAGGAGACAAAATCTTGTCCTGTTTTTACTGAGTCAGCAAATGACCAAAGAACTTTTTTGAAAAATGTCTTGCTGGTCTAGTCAGAAGCACTTTAGAACTTTTAGAAGAGGACCACAGGAATTCCTGCAACTGTTGTCCCAAGACAAAGAGCACCAGAGTCTCCACAGAACTAATCAGAAATTTGAACCCTAGACTTACAGAATGGAGATACAGGGCAGTAGATGTACTAAGTGTCCCAGTGAACCCATGGGCTCTGAAGTTAATCTCTTTTACACCTGCGGGGTGGCAGTAATTCCATAGCTTCTAGGGTAAAGGAAAATTGCCTGACTGTTCAGCAATCCCTTTTCTGTACATTGGTTCACCTAACAAGCTCCCAATGGTAGAAAGTCATCTTCCAGTTTATCAGGCTCCCACCGTGTTTGCTGGTAGAAGCATTCATTCTAAGTCACCACAGATTCCTAATCCAGAACATCTATGGTTATTTTAAGGGTGAAAAACTCAATTTCATGAGTCACACACCATTAGCTGGAAGATATATTAACACAGCCATGATAGAAGCAACATGGGGGTTCCTCACAAAATTAAAACTAGACATTCCATATGATCCCACATTAGGGGGAGAGCTAAAGGGAATGAAGTCAGTATGTCAAAGGACTCCACTTCCATGTTGACTGCTGGACCATTCACAATAGCCAAGAACTGGAAAGCTTATAAATATTTATCAAACAATGAGCAGATGAAGAAAATATGGTACTTAAGCACAGTAGAATCTGATGAAGTCTTGTCATTGGGGTATGGATGAAACTGGAGGTCATTCTGTGAAATCAGCCACGCACAGAAGAACAAGTATTCATAATGTCACATATGGAGTCAAAGGCCTTTACTTCCTCAGAAGCTGAAAGAAGAATGGTGGCTACCACAGACTTGGGGAGGAAGTGGGGGACCTGGTTACTGGGTCCTATGTTACAGTTAAAGAAATAAATTCCATTGTATTACTATGCTGCAGATTCAAAGAAGCTGGGAGAAAGGATTTTGAATGCTTCCATCACAAAGAAGTGATGTTTGAGATGATATATAGAGTTGCCTGGCTCTGCACAATATGCACACATATCAAAACATCCTATGATATGCTATAAATATGTACAATTTGTATATTGATTTAAAATATAAATAAAATATAAAAGAGGTAGATACTTTTTTTGTATGTCAGTCATTGAAATTAAGCCTCTCAAAATCCATTCCATACTACAGTTCTGCCAGTGTTTCTGGCAGATGGAGAAACAGAGTGTTCCCTGAGAAGAAGGTTCACCTTCTTTACGACCTATAAGTTGCTGGCTAGAGCAGTGACTAGGGACCATAACCCATAAAATATATTGTCTCTGTTGTAGGTTGCATGCTGAAAGTAGATGTTAAGTCTGTATCATTGAGAGCACTACATGCTTTCACTGAAGGACCTAGAAAAATCAAGCTGAGACAGACCTGGCTATTGACTTGGCACCTAGTACACAATGCTATCAACATGTCAGGCAAGAGTGCTTACTGATACAATAGCGGAATGATTGTTACAAATGCAATCAATCATGTTATGAATAGATTTAAGGCCTATTCTACAGGAGGTAACCTATGTTTGAAATTGTAGTGAGGTTCCATGATGTAATGGCTAGCACTCTGGACTCTGAAATTGTAAGCCAGGGCAAATCTCAACAGTTGGGAGGTGACTGCTATTATCTGTTAAACAGAAATATGTGCCTATCAAGTTATCTTCTAAACATTTGTGCATATATCCTTAGGTTACTGCAACTATCAGCTTCTTATTATGGATGGAAACTTCTTTTTTTGTAGTGGGCAAGAGTTATTATGGAGTTTCATAAGGGGTCAAATTGGATCTTCTGTAACATAGTGGCCCAGTTCTAAGATACAAATGGGAGAAAGTAAGCGGACATGTATATCATCCTCTCTAAGGCTCAGGGAACATTTTAGAAGAGGGAGGGGAAGCCCAGAGGAAGGCGTGGAGTGTTATACAGCTATTTTCTCCAAAAGGAAGGTAAGAGTGAGGGTTATGAGATTCAGGAAACTCCTAAGACTCAGAAAGTTAATAAAGTTAACAAAGCTTAAATGAATAAGGAATGGCCTTAATTATTAGCATGACTGAATTCTCACTCATCTAGAGGAGTCATGGGTACCTTGTCCCCTTTCATCACTCAAAAACTGGGCCTGGGCTACTATATAGAGTTGGTGGAGGCAGAGGACCTCAAATAGGGCTGCTTCTGAGCTCCAGTGGGTACGAAGGAGAAAGGTGAGCACCAGGATCCTTGCTCTTCTTACCCTTGGCTCAGGTATGCACATAGGGACCTGGTTACATAGTAACAGCCACAGGAGAAAAGAGAGTTTTGGCAGATAACCTGCACTACAGATTTGGAGCTTTATGTCTCTATAATAGCCTTTCTGTGTGTGTGTGTGTATGTGTGTGTGTGTGTGTGTGTGTGTGTTTGTGTGTGTATGTGTGTCTTTCTCACCATGCACATGCATGCCTGCATACACATCTGCATACACACACACACACACACACACACACACACACACACACACACACACACACTGTATCTCTCTGAGGAGTACTGCATACTTCAGGGGCCCTCCTCTTCCCACATTCCAGGGAATATTGAAGGCCTGACATGTCTGATGAGGAACCTCACCAAAGCTTTCTGCCTCCTACCTAGAAGAGATGAACTGACTGCCTCCATGGAAGCAGTATACACTAACCCACTGGACAAAATCAAGGACAGAGACCTCTATAGACTTTCCACAAGCAAAATGGCTTTATTCACTCCTGAATGAAGGAAGGGAAGCTGTAGCATGGTCCCCAGCAGGCAAGGCTGTGGCCTGTGGTTTCTGGAAGCTCAGGCCGACGACAGGGCAGGCAGCACTTTCCCAGCACACTGGCCGAAACCAACACGGTAGCCGTCCCCTTGGCAGTGACCTGAAACACAGTAGGGCAGGATCAGCCAGAGAGCTGCAGACTTCCTGGACTGAGTTGCTTCAGAGGGTGGACTGGGGCAGCATAAAGACAAAAGTGGCACTGTTCACGATGGAAGACAGACATGGCTTTGCCTTTCATTTAGCTCACTGCACACCCTCACCCTGAAGACCTTGGAATTACTGCCACTCAATGTGAGAAGGGAAGAAATGAAAAAAATAATGAGATTTCAGCAGCCAGAGGAAGAAAACTCAAGCATGATACTGAGAAGACAGGAGGTCAAGAAGCCCAGTGGTTCCCTGGACCAGATGGGTAGTGAGTGGATCTATGTGGTGAAGGATGACAGACAGAGACACAGTCGTGAGAAATGACACTATCACATGACTGTAGGAAAGGAAATGGGTTTGTGTCACAATGTGAAAGAGACAGGAGTCTCAACTAACTGTGAGCTGAAGGGCAATGGGCAGATAAATGCCCATCTTTAGAAAAGATCCTTGAAGGTCCACGCCAAGTGAGGACAGAAGGCAAGGCTGGGCACTGATGCCTGAAGCCACTTGCTCAAACTCATGGTGTTTGGTTACTTTCTTCTCCCTGCTGGGGCCACACTGGGGCAGGGCCCAGGTTCAAATCTTGGCTCTGCTTGTCCTTATCTGTACAACCCTGAACAAGGATGTAGATTTCAACTGTGGTTTGTGAATATGAAGGGTGAGGTCTGGGAACCCATGGCCACCTTGTACAGTGTGTCATATGAACTACATGAGAAGCAGCCACATACTCAGTCATTAAGGGGTGACATGGGGAATTGTCCTCCTCATTGAGAAAGCAGAAAGCTGGAAAATGATAAGAGAAAGGAAAGTCAGAGGAAGCCACTAGGAAAGAGTCAAAAAGAACCAGAGTATGTCAAGCTGGAAGGCAGTATGCAGTTGCCATGGCCAAGGCAGAACAAACCAGGGCACATGTAGATCCTGCTTCCCACAGTCACAAAGAAAGGACCGCTCCCTGCCCTGTGTGGTACAAACATCAAGAACACCATGGGGCTTTCTGCCTCAGCCCTGGTATCCCTTTTTCCAGGCCTGACAGCTGCATAGACCCAAGACTTGCACTGTTAGAGGCAGCTTTATTCAGGCTCTGTCATACCGACACCAGAGAGGCAAAGTCACTTTCCTTCTCTCTCTCTTTTCCACATCAACACTTCAAAAAAGTGCTTTCATTCAATCCACAGGACCACAGCAAGAACCTGGGGTTGGCTGGCAGGCACTGGAGCAATACCATACACATACGATACAAAACTGGCATAGAGCAGTTGGAGTCCTTGCTTGACATCTAAAGGTCTAACCTTGGAGGGAGCAGCTCACAATGGGAACTGACCTTGCTGGCTCTGTGTGCCATAATTCACTTCCCTTATACGCTTCTAGGTTTTTTATGTTGTAAAACTGGGGCAATGATACATTTCTAAAAGGCTTTGGTGATTAAAAAGAGAAATCATGGAAAACATACCTCCAACACAGCTGGACTCTGCAGACATTTAGTAAGTACAGCTGGCCCTTGGCAACTCCAGGGTAAGCCCCTGGACAGCTAGCATATGCCTACACACATGGTCTCTAAACTTCAAATCACTTAAGGCTTACAGTGCCTAAGACAATACAAATACCATGTCAAGAGTTACACAGTATGGCTTAGGAAACAATGACAAGAAAACTGGATATTTTCAGTATAGACACAACTTTTCTTAAAAATTTTCATCTGCAACACCTGACCTAGTCTTGATATTGGAGTGAGGAAAGTGAATCTGCCTGGAGTGGATGCTGAACTAAGCCACCTTGGGACCTTGGGACCTCCTGCCTTTGCTGGGGAGGAGATAAGGAGATGGAGAAAAGAGAGAGTGACTGGGAGGCGCAGGAGGGGGAAGGGAGTTTGAACAAGGGGATACATGGATAAAAAAATGAGACTTTATTCATAATAAAAAAAAAAGAAAAAATTTTTTTCCTCTGTAATGGGTTGGATACATGCACATGGAAACACAGAGACCATGAGGTCTCTGCTGAATTAGGATCAGCAGAGCAAAGTGGGTAGTGGTAACTCTGAGGTGTCACTCACTGTCTTGAACTCTGCCTGTACCTTTCTCCTCCGTTCAACCCATTAAATGATGTACCTAAACTGTCTCTATGTATGTCTGATTGAGCAGTGGGCTCTAAAGATATCAGATCCCACACTGGAACCTAAAAACCTACCTCACAGAGTAAAGGCTTTCAGGTGTCATTATGGAAACAATCTTCAAATAAAGCTATTTGGGTGGGTTCTAAAATCAACACAAGCATGCCATATGAGAGAAGGAGAGAGGGTAGAGGAGCAGGACAAGACTGTGTCTTCATGGGAATGGGGATGGCAGCTCCGCTGGTGGCACTATTTCTGGAAGGCCAAGAATAGGCCTTTTCCTCAGGCATCTGGAAGGAGTGCAGCCCCCTCATCACCTGTATGGCAGATTCCTGCCTTCCAGAACTGGAAGAAAAGAGCATGAGCTCTTATCACAGCCCAGGAAGTGAAGAAGAGCCCTTGGCTAGGTATAAAAGCTGCTTACTTGAATGATACTAAGTGAGCTCCTGGCGGAAGATAGAGATAACTACTTTAGTGAGAGGAAAGGCTGTGCCAGGCTGTGCCAGGCTGAGGTTGATGGTTCACAGGCTCTAAGAAAAGTGGGTCTGTGATACCAGAGGGTTTATAGAAGAAGGGACCTGAGTGAGCCACATAGAATCACATGCAAAGTGATTATAAATTGAAAGAAGCAGCAGATGGGCACCGTGAGAGGATCTGGGGCAGGATAGGAGTATTGTGGAGCAAGCACAAGGACCTTGTGAATAGGAATGACTTTAAGGTCTGTTACAGAGGCTCTGTGAAGGCTTGGGCTATGGATCCAGAGCATGTCAACTGCACAGAGAGGACAGGGCACCTTAGAAAGATATCCAACAGACCATGATGAGGAAATGGGTCCAACAGGGTTGCATCAAGGAAGTATGGGAGAGCAGAAGATACGCAAAAGGAAATGAGCGACTGGTGGGCTGAGAGCAGAACAGGTAGGGATGTAGGAGGTGGTTATAGGTCCCATGAAGAAATGCCCTTCAGAGAGGGTCCCATCAAAAAAAGGTCAAGGTGCTTGGCTCCATAGAAACAGTTGTGTAAAACAGCAGAGGACAAGAAATCCTGGATACACATTGCCACTAGTTCAAGTACTTTAGCATATTCTCTATGCTTTAGATGCCCCAAGGGGAAAAGGATTGGGACTCTACAGAGATCAGTTGTCTGGAGGGGAAAACAGACGTTTTTATTCACTGTCTGTAAGGCCTCCATGAAGTGCCAACCTCACTGTGTAACCTGTATAAGGATGCACAAACAATGCTACAGTGTGAGTCAGTGTGAGCCACTGCACTGTGAACTATTCCTCATCTCTGGAGCCTCCAGAGGATTCAGTGAGGGTCCAGTGCACTTCTACCAAGAGCAAAGCTGTTGGCATAATACAATACTCTATCACCATATTGTAAAGATGAGGCCAATCAAGTATTATAATGTTGACTCCCTCAGTGGTCTCACTGTTGGTGAGTCCTTGGGAAGTCACTGGAATGTTTATGACTCCAAGAAGTCAGGAGGTCTCCAACCTCCTGGAAAGGGGTTGCTGAGAACTTCAGGTACTACCATAATCATGCCCTTCCTGACCCTGGCTCCAGATAAGCCCCTACCTATGGATTGGGACATAGTCCAGAAAGAAAGAGTCTGCCATTACTGGGTAATTGCTGGGGAAAAGGGATGCAAAATTGACTCTCACAGTATTTCCTGCGTGGACACTAACACATGACATCCCCCAGGAGCCCAAGCTATTGCTCAGAGCATACCATAAAAACACAGAATCAAGAAATGCCAATTAGTGCAAGAGAGATAGATGGGTACTCTTGGTCTGTGGGGCTTGGTAGTCCATACCTGTAATGATGACTTCATCGCCGTCCAGCAGGAAGGTCCTGGTCTCCCCCTGGCCCAGATCAATGGCCTTTGTTCCCCTCCAGGACAGTTCCAGCAAAGATCCGAAGCTTTCTGGTTCCTTTAGAAGAGAAAAGGGAAGAGGTGATATGCATTTATAACTTGGTGATATGATATGTCAGCTCCAGTGTAGATAGTACAATGAGACGTAGGGGCCCATAAAACCTTTGAAGCCACTATAGAATTGCCCTGGTAGATCAATAGGCTGCGGCTGTACCTTCATCATTCCAGTAAACATGCTGTCAATTTAGGGTTCTGTGCCTATCATGTGCCCAAGGGCCTGCTTCAGTGTGCCTTCTAATCCCATAGACTGCAGCTCACACTCCCAGACAGTGTCATGTCCAACACTCTATTACTGGCAAGAGACCGTCACCTCCTAGTCAACATGGCCAGGATCTCACAGAGTGAAGCCAACCTATTCACCACCTCACAACATCATTTCCAAAGTTATACACCCTTCTCCCCAGGCTTATGGTGGCTCAAGGGTAGATAAGAAGGCTGTAGCTGTGAGGTCACCTCCTCCTAGGGGGGAACAGAGGACTAGATAGAGTGGTTGATGCTTTCTGGGGAAACAGACTCAAGCTCTGGCTCTCACACAGGTCTCCCTTAGCAGGGAAGCAATTTACTCCCCAAATGACTCAATTTCCTGGCTTTGGCTTGGTTGATCCAGGGAGTAGTTTGAGACTCACAGATCCACTGATGGTTCCAGAAGCCAAGAGGTCCCCAGGTCTCAGATTGCATCCATTAACAGAGTGATGTGTGAGTTGTTGCAGCATGGTCCAGTACATATGCTGAGGGCATGGACACAGTAGGACATGTTTAGGCATCCTGCTTTCTAGATAGAATGTAGTCTGCTTGCTCCATGCTTTCCCGGCCCGCCATACTCCAAATTACATATCATTTATGCCTCTTTCACTTCAGTTGCAATTTTGCCTTCCTCTTGTCCAAATACAGACGACCGCCTACTAAGGTTCTGACCCACCTTGTCCACCAGCTCTAATCTCACTTTCTCTGGAATCTCATCTCTTTCAACCACCTTTTCCAAGTTCTGAGATCTAGGCCTTCTCAACTCTTTCTGTCTGCCCAGGCCTATGTATTCATAACCACCTGAGACCTGGGAGGTCCCAGAGCTGTTCCTGGTGGACTGTTCTTCCTGCAATGAGCTCAGGACTTGGAACTAACACCAGCCCTAGAACTGAAATGATTTTAACAGAATGTCAGAGAAAGATGGCAATGAGAGAGTGGGCCAAGAGGTCAAGGCTCCTGTGCCTGAAACATTCAGAGGCAATGCATGCCCAAGCTTCCACAACAACACAGCTTCCTGGGCCTCCCTTTTGCAGCCATACTGGCAGGCAATAGGTCCTCAGAAGTGGATTCTGCCCCCAGTTCCCCTTCAAGCTCCTTACTTCTTTTAACTAGAAGGAAAGTTATGTAAAACAAATGTATCCATTTATAGAGTCTTCAAGTGGCCAAAGACCATATGAAGAGGTACCTAATTCTGTTAGCCATTATGGAAATACAACTAAAGCCACAATACCACGAATGGCTGAAGTGAAAAGGCGAACACTACATGTCCATACATAAAGTGGCAGAATTTCTTAGATGTCAGTAGTGGGAATATTCATATGATGGCTAATCTCATTTGCCAACTTGATGTAATGTAGAGCGAAGTGGAGAAGAAGCCACTGCAAAGGCCTGTCCAAATTCAGTTGGCCTATGGGCACACTTGGGAGAGATTCTCTTGATTAGGTTAATGGTGGTAGAATATCTTGGAGACATCTTAGAAAGCTGGTTAAAAGTGTGCACTCTGCCTTATGGTGTGTTTTTGTGAGTGTGAGTTTGCACTGCAGTGTGTGTATTTGTGTGTGTGTGTGTGTGTGTGTTATGACCCAGCTGTTCTATTCCTTGAAATGTACCCAACAGAAATATGTATACATGTACTCCAAAAGATGTGTTCTAGAATGCTGACAGTAGTTCAAGGGTGGCCCAAATATGAAAGCAACCAAATGCCCATCACCTATTGTGGAGCTAGCACAGTAGCATCCTTTATAGCAATGCGACAAGTTCCCACTGCAAACAATAATGTGGCTGAACCTCATAAACCCAGCAATGCAGTGACAAAGTCCAACATAAAAGATATACATTATAACCATCTCATATAAAACTGATAATCAGACAAAGCCTGTAGGGCAAGAGAGGCAAGGAGATGTGATGTGGGGAAATGATAGCATAGCTGTAAAGAGGCAGTATGCTGCTGAGGGCTAGTAATTCCCCATTCTGACATGAGTGCTGGATGCACAGGGATACTTGCTTTGTGAAAAATCCTGCGTCTCTATGCTTACCATTTTAGCATTGTATCTGTATATGTGTGTGCTGTTGTTTTAAAACCAAACCAGATCAAACCTCTGCTTATTGATGGCTCTGCACTTAAGAGCACATACTTCTCTAGCAAGAACCTGAGGTGGTTGCTCAGCAACCTGTAATACTAGTACCAGGAACCACTCTTTTCTGGAATCCCTAGGTGTTTGCACATGCCTGTGTGCATACATGCATGCACACACGACTTTTAAAATAATAATAAATATTTTTTAAAAGGTTTGATTAAAAATTAAGTGTGGGGGCTGGAGAGATGGCTCAGCGGTTAAGAGCACCGTCTGCTCTTCCAGAGGACCCGGGTTCGATTCCCAGCACCCACATGGCAGCTAACAACTGTCTGTAGTTCCAGTTCCAGGCAAACACCAAGGCAAATAAATAAATAAATAAAGTTTTTAAAAAAAAAAAAAAAATTAAGTGTGCTTTTGAGCTGTCTCAGTAAAGCTTGCTGTATAGACAGACATGAGGGCCCAAGCTTGACTGAGTCCTCATAGCCCATACAAAAATCTGGGTGCAGTGTGTGCTTGACATCCAAACACTAAGGAGGTAGAGACAAGAGGATTCCTGAGATTGCTGGCCTAGCCAGTCAGTGAGCTCCAGGTTTGGGGAAAGACTGTATCTCAAAAATGAAGTGGAGCATGACTAAGGAAGAGACCCACTGTCAATCTCAGGCCCCCACTTGTGCACATACAACACTTTCATCAGTCCAACACATGAGGAAATGGGATCCAGAGGCTGGCCCTTATAGAATGTGAAATGCACTCCAAAAACTTTGGCCACATCTGTGCAGCAGCCTCCATCTCAACAGGACTCTGTTGAAGTTGTGAATGTCTAGAAAGGAACACAGTCATGGAGACTCCAGGCTTTCAGGTTGGTCTGTCATCTCAGCCCTAGGTGAATGCTACTCTCCTGTTCCTGTCATTTTCTTCCCTTCCACAAAGCAGTCTAATGGCCTCCAAACTCACCTTAAAGTTGGACCTGCAGATGGTAGATGCCTGGCTCATTCCTTCTCCTGTCAGAAATTAAGAAGTCATACTCATAAAGATTTAGTCCTACTGACCAGAAAAAACCTTTCAGATTACTTCCATTTGTCTGCCTGGATTTCACTTAGTCTGTGGAATAATAAGCTTAGAGGGTATCGGAGCTTGGATATGTTCCCTGAGGTCCTCTAGTCAGAAAATGTGAAGATGTTAACCCTAATGCTAACCCTAAACTATCTGTTTCTTCTCCCACACCCACAGCAAGTACTGCTGACAGAAGCATGTGTGCTTCTGAGTTTAGACACGGCTTCCACCTACAATGCTCCTAATATCCACCAGGCTAAAGCCTACATGTGACCTTGATCAAGCACAGCCTGCTACTCTGGCTAGCTGGTCTACCTGCTACTCTTCTATAATGATAGTTAGTGTAGTAGTTCACCATTAATCAGTCTTTACAAAGAATCTACTTCATGCAAGGGATCAGCTAGTGCTGCCATCTTCTGACAGCATGAACTGCTAGAAAATGCCTCCATTCTCAAACCTCAGCCCTTCCCTTGGTGCTTGTTCCTCTACAACAGGAGGTGTGCTCTGAAGCTCCTCAGGGTGCCCACATTGCTGCGTTCCAACCCTGTTATTCTGATGTCAGCTTGGAACCTCAAAACTGAGCTCTGATCCTCCAGATGTTGTGATTTCCCTTCCCATCAGTGCCCTTTACTGACACAGGGAAATGGCTGGAACAAGAGCAAGATAGTAAGGCGCTACAATGGTGCCTGTGAGTGATAGCACTAGATTAGAATTTACAACCCTAGCACTGGGTTCCAGCCTGGCCCTAGGCAGTCCCACAACTCAGGCTAATCCTGGGCCTCAGTTTTCTGACTTGAAATGTGAAAGGATGGAACCAGCAGTTTCTTAGAGTCAGCCATGGCTCTTAGATCTTTCCTAGGTGGAACATCCTGCTATTTGATCCTTCAGAAACTGAGTCCTGGGACTGAAGAGATGGATCAGTGGTTAAGAGCTCTGGCTGCTCTTCCAGAGGACCTGAGTTCAATTCCCAGCACCCACATGGCAGCTTACAACTGTCTGTAATTCCAATTCCAGAGGATCTGATATTTTCACACCAATGCACATAAAATAAATTTAAATAAGTTGTTAATGAAAACAAAAGAAAGAAACTGAGTTTCCTGCTACACATTAGGGCTGAAAGCCAAGAACTGGCCAGAAGGACACAGTACAGTCTGTATGTAATTACAGACAAAGGTAGAAAAATTGAGAGAACAAGGAGCCAGCTAGAGTTTGACCTTGGGGAACTAAATGTCTCTAAATGTGTCCCCCAGACAAGCTCTCTTCTACCCAGGACACAAAGATGACATCTACCCTTTCATAGTTACAGGTTCTGCTCTAGGTCTAGATCTAGGTCTGTGATCTTAGATGATTAAGTTTCTTTAGTCATCACCACTATACAATAAAACTAATGCTTTGATTTCCCTGTTTCACAGATGATAAACTAGGGCATTACTTGGTAATTTACCCAAGCCCCAAAGCTGGACCAGACTAGAGCTGAGACTGGACTTCCACCATGGCGTGCACAGTAGGCCCTTCATATCACAGTTCAGTCTGCAGGAGGCTCAGTGGAGGCAGGTCATCAACATGAATCTCTGGGCTGCCTAACCTGCAACTCAGGGCTCAGTTTTGCTTCTCACTGTCCGATGAACCTCTGAGATTAGGCTTTCAAACAGGCATTTGATGAAATGTACCACATATCTGGGGTATAGTGTAAGGTAGGTGTCAGTGACAAGTATGAGCACCAGGCTATGTTCTGGCTGGAAGAATAGAATCAAACACAGAGTGGAAAACCTAGGCTCTAATATAGGATAATACCCTCTAAACTGGAGGGTGGCCCTCACATTCTTCTTTTCCTTACAAGATCCCCCATCCCACCCAACTTCAGACTGGAGCAGGTGCCTCTGGTGCCACCCAGCCAAAGCTCAGGGGGTCCACTGGGGCAACAGCACATGCCATGCCTGCCTACTGAACATGGGCAACATCACTCACCCGCAACATACCTTTTAAGGCAACAGACAGGTTGATATCAAATGTGTAGGGCTGTTTGTGGCAGAGATATGGCAAGGGCTTGGGGTCCTGGAGGAAAGAACACATCAGAGGGGTGGTTACCAGGAGGGCTAAGTTCTCAGCAGCCTCTGCTCTCCAGCACAGAACATGCTGAGTGACAGCAGTGCTTCTCCAGAGACCCAGTCCCTGCACACCATTCTTGAGCAGTAAGAATCAGGAGGTCACGTACTAGATTTGAGAAAATAATCTGAGGATGGGGTCTCATAAACAGGTTAGGGGTCACAGGTCCAAAGGAGAAATGCTGCAGGAATCTGGAGGATAGATTTGGGCAGGGGACCATGATCCATAGAATCAGTAAAGAAAGACTAGGATAATAGAGAGGGCAAGATAGGTGCCCTGGAAGGCCGAGTGCTTGGCAACAGTGAATCTGGTAGCCCTATTTGGTGCTGGAACACCTGAGGAGGCAGCTGATGGCCAGGAGAGGTGCTACACACTGGGCAAAAAGAGCATTCCCCCAAATACAATAAAAAAAAATCATTTAGCAGGACATAAGATTACTCTAGGTGATTTGAACAGCTGTGTGTTTCTAATGGTAACAGAGTGACTAGTGATGGTAGAGGGGAATGCAGCTCCTTCCCAGTGCATGAAGGGTTAAACTCAAAGCTGCTTTGAAGGGGCGGGGGATTGATTAGTTGGAAAGGTACCAGAGTGGTGACAGCTGTACAAAAACGGTACTCGGGAAGGACAGAGGATGCTGAGGTCCAGACAGCCCTGTGAAGATGGACCTGGAGAAAGGATGGTGAAGGAAGATGTGGACCATTGAAGGCAGTGACCCAGCAGGTCCTGTGAGGGCAGAAAAGGAGAGGGAGGGTGGAGAGAGACAGACAAAGGTGAGGCAGTCTGGGGCTGGAGAGATGGCTCAGCCATTAAAAGCACTGACTGTTCTTCCGGAGGACCTGAGTTTGATTCCCAGCATCCACATGGCAGCTAACAACTGTGTAATTCCAAGATCTGACACCCTTGCACAGTTATACATGCAGGCAAAACACCAATTCACATAAAATAAAAATAAATATTTTTTTAAAAAGAAGTTGAAGCAAGGTGACTGTAGTGAAGGGGTGGGACAGAGCATATTGTGACAAACTGGGGAGTGAGACTGAAGGCCACTAGACCAGTCCTGGGCAAGGGAGCTGGCAACAGTGTCCCAGAGACAATGCCCTTCTCCCTGTAACTTCTATTCCAAATGCATTCTACAAATTAGACTCCAGAGGGAGCCATTGCACAAACCAAAATTGTACAACGGGACAGCTGTGCAGTTTTTGCCAGGCAGTTCTCTAAACTCAGAAACTCTGAAGGCTATAAAATTATGCTTTTTCCTATAAACTGTGTTAGAGGGAGGGAAACCTCTGGAGCCACGGCTCCCCGGCCACTGCACCACCATCCTCCAGGCACCGCATTGTCTCTGTATATGCTCAGAGGGCAGCAGAAAAGGGCATAAGCAGAAACTCAGAGCAGGGCTATCAGCAGAGAGTGCTTACCTGCTCGGGGTTGGACACCACAAAGGGCATGAGGGCATCCATGGGCACCACCCACGGGGAGATAGTGGTTCCAAAGCTCTTCCCGAGGAACGGGCCAAGGGGGACATACTCCCACTGCTGGATGTCTCGTGCTACGGGAGAAAAGCAAGCTTGAAGCTCATAATGGCTCATAGACTCAGACCAAGCTGCTTCCTGCCCTTGACCTGAATGGATCTCTCTACAGGGCTCTGACAAGCCAGATCTCCTAGGGAACAAAACAGGATGTTCAATATGAAGACAGAGGTCCTTGGAGGAGACGCTGTGCCAGAATATACAAAAGGGTAACAGAACAATCTTTGAATGAGGGAAGGCCCTCTCCTGGGATTTATGAACCCACTTCCTTTTATACATGGTCTCAGGGGGCAACGCTGGGGTTCAGACGCCAGGCTGCTGAACTTTTTAAGTGTGAGCTCAGTCACTGGCTAAGATTCCTCCAGACTCAGCTCTTCATCAGCAGAATGGGATGGTGGTAGCAACAGTGAGTGCTGACAGGTAGGGCTTGACAAGGTTTAGGTGCTGTCAGCACTATCCCTCTACATGTGAGGAAGTTGCTTAGGGAGGCTGTGACTGGCCCACATCCTCCGAGTCTGAAGTCTAGTGTCCACCACCCTTGAAGTCCGTGGGCCTCCTTCCCCATTCCCAACCCCTGTGTGTGCTCCTCTGAGCAGAACATCAGCTGGGCACCAGGCATTACCACTCCAGTCGTTCATGAGGACCATCCCGAAAATGTGCTCGTGAGCTTTGGAAATAGGGATTGGCTCTCCGAATCTGTTCCCAGGGCCTACAAAGAAAGCCTGTCATAGAGAAAGCTGATTAGAATCAAGATGACCTGTCATTCTGGGTCACTGTGGGTTACAGAGCAAAGGGAAACTATTTCCAAAGTCCAACCCAGAACCAGGGCTACCTGAGGACCTGGTACTAATTCACTGGATCTCTAAGACAGGAATTACACCCATGTGTGCCCTGTTTTCCTACCAGTCCCATGACAGTTTCTTCCTAACCCTCAGGGTACCACGGGCCTTTCTGCTCGTTTCTTTGTTCCCTATACTCTATAACCTAATACCTGACAGCTCTGAGATCCTTGTGAAGAATAGCAGCATCAGATGTGTTCATGCCAGAGAGCCTGACATGGTAGCCCACAGCTCAACCTGTCTCTAAACGAACGGCATCTGTGTGATGCCGTGAACCAATAGAACATCCAGTCATGTCTAGGGAAAACTAAGTGGGGCAGGGAGGAGACTCCCTCAAAGCAAAGAATCAGGAAACCAGACTCAGTTCTATTTGTTCTGTGACAAGGTTTAAACAATGCAAAATTGTCATCAAGATAAAAAGAAAAAGACCCTAGGGCACCGAGGCACAAAGACTCCCACCACTTTCAAGTCCAGGGGACTTACACCTCATTTTTCACAATCACATGTGAGTCCTCAGCATCCTCATAATAAAATGTTTAATTTAAATAAAAACTAGAGCCTTACTGGGAAGAGAGGAGGGAGGGAAAATAATTTTTAAATTATAAGTAAATGTTAAAAACAAAAGTAGAGCTTTGGTATTAGCAAGTTTCTGAAATGATACAGGCCCTGCCACAGGTATAATGAAGTGGATATGGCTGTGTAATGCTTGTTATTTATGTGACATTCCATAACATCACCATGAATGTGAACAGACAAGGTGAAATGATGCTCTACCAGAAGCAAAAAGCTGAGTTTTCACAGCCTCTGGCTACAACACTCACCAAATGAACAATAAGTCATTTTATCTAACCATATTTTATCTCTTTTTATTAATGATATTTGGTAAAGAGGGTTGGCTCATCAACACTAAGTTTCCTATCAATAGCTACAACTTAGGTGTGAAGGAGGCTTTTCTAACCCATGTCTCTGTAAGGGACACCTGCTCTCTTGCAACTAAGAGAGCACAAGAGATCTCTGCTTGGGAAGCATTTTAAATAACAAAATTAGTTCAAAGCATGTAAGAATGTGGAAAATATGAGGAAAAAACAAACCAGAAAAATAACACGTATTTATAGAATGAGACCTGAAACAAGACAGGGAGCCTGGTGTGACCTCAACAGGGGACAAGTGTAAGAAGACAGAAGAGCTTGGTGTGACCTCAACAGACATCAAGTGTGTGCATCAGGAGACTCAAATTTTCCACTTTTCTGTGTGGCAATGACTTGTGTTAATATTTGGGTTGCAAATAAGTTTAGCGAGTGGGTGGGCTCACAAACACAGACTCTGAAAGAAGTGCATCAGCTGCACTCAATGATCAGATAGGTCTACAGGGCTGGCTGATACTTGTGGCTGGACAGGCATGTACTGCTGTCCCAGCTTTCCCGCTGTAGGCCTTTGTGGATCCCACTCAATAGAACTCTACACATAACTCACCATTTCCAACTCCATATCCAGGAGTTTGCAGGCACCATACACTGGGGGCTTCGCTGGAAAGAGAGCAGATAAAAGGGAACATCAACCTCAGACTACAGGAGTTCATAGAAAAAGGACAGAGCTGGGCATGGGCAGGGTCTGGATACTGGAGTCACTTACAGTTATCAGGTCTCATTTGTCCCATGGGTCTTCGGATTGGTGTGCCAGATATCACGATGGAGGAAGCTCGGCCATGGTATCCCACAGGTAAGTGGAGCCTGACAAAGGACAATGAGAGAACATGGGGGCCAGATGTTGTCACATGGTGTAAATTAAACATCAGAAAGAAACAGAGTTAATAGACACTCATTATTCAAAAGTTAAAACATTCCCCAAGTGCTCAAAATGAATAGAGAAAGATGGATGGAGAAACTAAATGTGGTATATCACACAGGAGAATGACTCAGCTTTAAGAAGAAAAGGGGGCGGGGTGTGTGTGCAGTCCCAGCACTCAGAAGGCACAGACAGGAAGAGAGCCACAAGCTTGTGGCAGCCTGATGTATATATAGTAGGTTCTAGGCCAGCTAGGGCTAGCTACAGTGAGGAGGGGGTCAGGTTTCTCTGACCAGAGTTCTGCTGCTTCCTTTGTGGGCTCTGTCCATCTCCAATACAGGGGAGCACTAAGAATAAGTCATAAAGCTCAGAACAAATAGCTATCCAAGGCTGGGGACCACTGTCAGAAGATGCTTGTAAAAGAAAAATATGGAAAGGAAATAAAATTATTTTCCACATATAAAAACACTAGTAAGCAAGGTAGTGCAAAGGCTGCTCTTAGATGAACACAGAAGTACATGTGGGTGAGAAGATAGCAGATGAAAATAGCCAAATACCAGAGATCAGGAAGTGAGGGGCAAGGCTGGGTGCGGAAATGCATCCTTATCCTCATCTGAACCAAAATGGAGAGCCACAGCCTTTGACCTGCATTTCCTTCACAGAATAGGAACAAGAAGCCTTCTTCTGGGGTGTATGATCCAGGGTGGTCCTCAGTGTTGCCTTTTGTTTACCTTATGCACACATTCTTTAATATAAAGATAATACAGGTCGAGCCTCCCTCCCCTAAAATTCTTGAAGCTGGAAGTATTTTAGATTTCTGATTATTTTTTTTTCCAGTATGGTTGTGGTTAGAACATAGCAGTTTGCCAACAAAAGAACACAGAGAGCAAGCTTCTAATCCCCATGTCTGTTCTCCAGACAGGAGCTAAAGAAACCTACCCACAGGCCCTTCATGCCCCCATCCCTAAAGTCATTCTGAGGGAACCAGAAGTTAGGTGTGCTGTTTCCAGAGGGTGGAACATCATCAGTTCTAGTTTTTCTTCTAGGCTTCTTTGACCAAAGAGGGTCTTTGCGCTCATGGGAAAAACAGTGTAGAGAGAGGGAGATGATTTTGAATGTATCCCGACATCTGATCTAGGACATACCAGTTGGGCATCAGTGCATTCTCCTTGCCTCTGAACATAATGCCAACGTTAGTGGCATGCTGCCGAGATGAGTAGAAGTCTGTGTAGTCCCCTGCAGAAGGAAGACCCAAAATGGTGACTAAGAGTAGAGACCCACACCCTTCTTCAAGATTCAAGAACCCCTTAAGAAAAAAAGTAAGCCCACACTTTCTGAATCAGAAGGTGAGATTTGAGCATGACATGGCTGCTACCAATCCATCACAACTTGTACCACATGTAACTGCTATGACCTTCACATGGGCAGCCCTTGACACAGCTTTGCTTGATATATGCCTGATCCCTAGCCTCACGTCTCCTTCACCTCTGTTGCTTTAAACCCTGTCAAGTCTAAAAGCCTAGCGCTGATGCCTTCTGTGGCGTGGGTTTCACTATGTTCCAGTCCCATGGGTGCAGACCTTTGAGAAACTGTGACCATTCAGGGCAGCCCCAGCTCAGCCCTTATTTCACATGACTGGCCCTTAGCACCAAGAACAAGACATCTTGTCTCTGTATTAGAACTTGTATCTCAGTGCCTGTTGATTGTGATGAGCTGCACTTAGAGGTTCATGAATTCCAGGTGCCCCCCTCTCACATGTGAATGAATGACTACAATCTATTAGACAATATACTTAGAGTTGCTTATCTACACATCTTCCTAAACCTTATTCCACTACTACTCCCAAAGCAAAGCTGAGTACCCCAGTCCCAGCAGCTTGGATTAGAAGTGGAGGTGGAAAGATAAGGAGAGGAAAGAGTCTGGGAGGCAGCTAAACCAGGGACGGACAGCCTGAGCTGAACTCACTACTTCCTACCTTCCATCCTATGCACAGAAGTAATCATGAATGTATTTATCACAAAGCAATCACATCCATCACACAAAAACAAGAAGTCGCAGCATCAGTTAGCTAGAAAGGATGAAGGATCCCTAGGAGACAGCTAGCTTGCCATAAAAGTATAGCACGGTCCATGGGGAAGCTCATCCTTAAGCCCTTCCACCCAGCTGTGGACATTAGCACCTCTGGAAGACTTTTACCTCTGGAGAAATGGTTCAAGAGATCCCATCCTTCCAGGGCAGAACTATACAGCTCTCAGATCACAGGTGTGCAGGCAAGAGCAGAGAAGCTCCCTCTCCCAGCTGACATAGAGGGATACAGACTATGTCCGACCACAGGCTGATGAGCCCAACTCAGCTTCAGGCTATCAGGCTGTGCTGACAGCAACTTGATAATTCAGTCAAATCAGAGCCTGGCCAGACAAATACATGGGACCTACCAGGCCCTCTGGCTTTTCTCAAAACTCTCTCTGCTGACAGCTCAGAGTACTTGTTCCACAACCTTCTGGGAAGAAGGAGCAACTGCTATACAGGGAGTCACGTAGCTATTCACAAACTTAGGCTGCTATTTCTTTGGGAGAGCAGGCTTGTGACAACCTGAGCCAAGGCTAATTGTGTGCTGAACTTTGTCTTGTTGGGATCAGCTGGCAATCCTGAGGCCCTCACTCTGTTTTCTCTCCATCAAGATATGGGGATTCAAGCATCTGTCCAGCCATCTAGGTCCACTAAACGACTCAGGTTGATGTACCAGGGAAGCAAGACTCACCTATGGTAGCAGGAAGGTGCATCTTGGCAGAAGCCTGGGAGGTGAATGCACTGAAACACAGAATCAGGAGTTCCATCCAGTCTCCCAGCCCAGAGCCCTCCCCAAAACATGCAATCCAGAACAGGGTTGGATAAAGTTGGCCTAACTATTCCAGGCCAGGCAACCAAGCAGCAATGTATAAGGGTACTGCCAACTGATTTGGAATGTCTTTCTGTATGCTGTGAATATATTTTGTTACCATTTGTTAATAAAGAGGCTGTTTTAGCCTAGGGCAAGGCAGATGGGAAATCCAAGTGGAGATAAATGGGAAGAAAGAAGCATCATGGAGATGCTACAAGCTGCAGCCCATAGAAGGTATAAGCCACATGGCAATACACAGGTTAATGAAAATGGGTTGAATTAAGTTGTAAGAGCTAGTTGATAATGAGCCTGAGCCATAAGCCAAACAGTTTGCAATTAATATAAGCTTTTGTGTGATTATTTGGGACCAAATGGCAGCAGGGCTGTGGGCAGGTCTAGACGTTGGGGCTAGGCTGGGCTAGAAGCCAGAAATAAAAAAACAGGCTACAGCCAACTACCCTGGCCTCATCTCCCTTGACATGTCATTCTTTCCTCATGTGTTTCTCACCGCTGCCGAAGCTCCTTGTCATCTCTGAGTCTGGCTTGGCTGGCAGACAGCAAGTTCTGCAAGGATGCTCTTGCCTCCTTCCAGGCAGCTTGGCCCAGGCCCATAAAGCTGTTGAGAGTTGTCTAAGACCAAAACAGGATTATAAATGCTTATGCCTGAGAAAATCTTTAAGCCCTCCTGCCCAAGTCAGACTTCTCTCCATGCATTCACAAGTTAGGATCTTTGCTTACCTTTTTGTCCTCTGCATAGAGCTAAAGAAAGCTCTTGATGCCTGATCTACTTTTGGATATGCGCCCCACAATCAATGTTCTATAACTATCGTGTGGGCAGCAATCTACAAGCTTCAACAAGTCTACTTATCTAGTGATAATCCTGATTCTGTGCCAGAGGGTGGCTAGAATGACCGACAGAGAGGATGTATGTAAAGCTCCTGTACAATACAGGTACTTGGTTAATAACACAATCACCCCTGCCTGTGTGTTAGGAAAAAGAAGATTCTAAGACCGGACCTGTGACAAGGGAGGAAAGTTACACCCATCCCCTAGACATGGAAGTCAAGCTGACTGTCCCCAGGTATTTTGGCACACCTAGATGCACACCTGCAGCCATCTTACATAGATACAAGGGTGGATGCTCCAGGGCTGTACCCATAAAGGCCTGGGAAGCCATCCTCTATGAACATGGAGGCCAGGATGACTGTCTCAAGCTGTATCTCAAACCTGGACAGTAAGGTTCATAGCTCCTTTTCTCAAGGTTTTCCTGGGGCTTGAAAGACCAAATAATGAATAACACAGTATAAAAAGGAACCAGAGTTACAGAATGCCCTCACTTCATAGGCAACTGGGGGATACCCACTGGACTCAGGAGCTCACATTCTGCTTAGAAAGCATGCTAAGGTGTCAAGACTATCTTCTGTCACCTGTATGTTTCAGAACAACTCCCACTTATTCAGGGATAACCTCTGACTAAGAAAAAACTATCTCATTTGTAGTCGGTGGTAAAATAGAGACAATCCATACAATGTCCTACCTCATCGAAGACATGCTGGTTTTTGGAGAGTACAGGTCCAGTGAAGAGATGTTTAATGACACTGAGGTCTAAGATCTGGTCACCGATGGCCACACCAATCCGTGGCTTTGGCTAGAAGGATAATGCCATAATCAGTGCTGACAGGCCCAGCTCATTCACTGTAACAGCAACCCAATACTTAGGGACCAATGGGTTCCTTTGGGACAATCTTCATAAAGAGAGGACAGAGAACCAGGATCCAGGACAAGAAAGAAAGCAAAACTGTGACCTCTTGGTGAAAATTAATCAAATAGGCCCTATAAAATACAGAAAGAACAGGTAGCCTGTGAAGGCAAAGTTCCCAGTATTGCTTACATGCCCCAAGTGGTGGGCTACTCAGCACCTTACCAAGAACTTGAATTCTTTTTCATACTGGGCCTAGGGCTTTGCTCAGAGCCATTCTCTTATGAAGCAGAGCAACAAGAGCTCCCGTGTCGTAACTAGGAGCTCCTGCTCTGTGGTAGCTTGAATGCAGCAGAACTCAGGTTGTAGGATGCTGCAGAAGTCATAGTGCTCGACCATGTGAATAAATTTCTTTTATGTGCCCATAAAATCTCTACAGTGACCCAGATCTTTTGTTAAGCTTGGCCTCTGTCCCCACAACACTAAGCATGTTGGAAGACTTCACCTTCTGGAACTCCATCCTAAGTCAGGTCCCTTGGCACCAGCAGTTCTACCATTCTAGAAAATTCATGGGAGCTGAGAGGTGGCATTTTTGGCTGGCCCTGTCTCCAGTGCCTGTTCCTTTCAGTGAGCTGAGAGAAGCAGCCGCAAGGCAGCCCCTAGAGGTTAGGGATAGCCCAAGGCCTCACAATCCTTAGAAGCCTTGCTGGAGAATTCATAGGTTCTCCATGGGCCTCAGTGTGCTTCAAAGAACACAGAGCTGAGCTACATGGTTTCAAGTGACAGTCCACTCAGGTAATGTACAGGACACCCTGGGCAATCATCCTATACCTTGCTGGAGGCATGAAGACACCTCCTCTATCCTTGACTCACTCTTGTAACCTAATTGTAGGCCCTAATCATGCCTGCCTAGTCATATGTGAACAAAGCCTATAAATTGTTCTAAGTCGCTTTGGTGCTATAACAGCTGTCAAGGGAGAAAAGTAATCAGTATTCCTACCAGATCTAAAGCCTGTGAACCATAGCAATCACTGAAATAGCAAGATATCTACAATGTGTTAATAATAGCACATATATGGGTAACCAACAGCTGTCTAATTGGACTTAAGGAAAGCCTGCTTAACAGGAGAGAATCCAGGCCTGTTACTATAAACCTAGCCAACTGTCCATGGATACAGAAGTCACAGACCCAAGAGGAGAACCTACTATTGCCATTTTCCTAAACCAATATAATATCTAAGTGTGTTCTAAATATGTATCCTTATACCAACAGATAAGTGTAAGTCTCACCCCTCATCAGAGCAACTTCTTTTTGCAATAGATAGAAACCATTAGAGATCCATAACTTGTCAAAATGCAGAGAACAGCTCATCATGGTTGGCCAACCCTGTGATACTTCTGCAATGCAATCCCTACTCCTACAGTACAGGAAAAGTCACCCAGGAGGGAGCAGACAGTAAGAGCCAGTGGCCCAGGATACCTGTCGATAGATCATTTCCCCTAGACATTATCAGGAAAATGTATCTAGAAACTCTCAACAATATAGTTGCCTGAACAAGACCAGCATAATGATACCAGTTGCCAATATTGATGGGAAATTTCACGTCCTCACTCCTAGATGAAGAGCTTTGGTAGGTCAATAGCTGTCTCCAGGGACAAACTTCCACATAGATTGTTCAATTCTAAGCGGTCAGCCCCAGACACATGTACATATGAGCAAAGCTAAATGCATTCAGTGGTTTACATATACATATGGTAATACATGTAACAAAAATAAATAAGAGATCATGAATTTGGGAGGGGAAAGGGAAAAGTTAGGGGGAAGAAAGAAAGAAGAGGAGCAGGAAATGATGTAGATGCAGTACATATATATATATAATTTTCAAAAAAATAAATTTTAAAACTAAAAATTAAATGAAAATTTTATTACTAATAAAATAAGAAGCCAGGCATAGTGGCACACTTCTTTAATCCCACACTCGGGAAGCAGAGGCAGGCAGGTCTCTGCATTGGATGCTAGCCTGGTTTACAGATCTAGTTCCAGAATAGTTGGGAATACACAGGGAAATCCTGTCTCAAAAAACATAATAATAATAACAATAATAATAATAATTATGAAACTGCAGAATATGCATCTGAAAATCCTCTAGCCACACATAAAAGAACAGTAACTCCAGATTACCCTGTGAAAGAAAGCCACAGCTTCTTATTACCTAGTCAAGCGCTGGCGATGTGCTTGCCTACACAAATGTTTCTGCCTAAGCTACTGGTGTTCTCAGAAAAGGCTGGGAGCATCTCCACTGAGGGCAAAGTACCAGAGGAGGTCAGAGGGAGTATTCTGCTTCCAGCAGGCGGTTGGCTGGCACAGGTTAAGGCTCCACACACCTCCGATGTAGAAAGGACAACACATTAACTGTGTCCTTGCAACATCTAGTCATGCCTGGTGGTTGTGAAACCACCAGTTAGTTGACTTTTCTGACCAAGGCATCCAGCACAGGCAGGATACAAAAGGGGGGCCACCTGTGCAACAGATGCAGAGAAAAGAACCAACTGTCAGGAACCCCTTTCTTTCTTTTGCTGGTGCTTGCTCGCCAAGCACTCTACCTATGCTGCCTGCCAATTCTGGCAAAGATTCTGACTTCTATTAGGTGCGAACAGTTCCCATGGCTCTATGACTTACAAAGCTGAACCAACAGTGTGAACAAAAAAGCAAGCAGAAAAATACCACAAACCTTCGGAAGGATGTGCTTTTCCCACCCAAGGACCCCTTTATGCATTCGCTGATAACTCAGCTTTACTAAAACCGTCTTTAAAGTTTTCTTTCCCATCAGACTATGCGTACAAATCAAAGTTCATTTCTCTGGCCCCACAGGACTTGTGATTAGTTCAGGGAATGCCTAGCAGCTCACAGGAGAGCAGAAAGAATTTAGGCTGGAGGTAAAAGAACCTGGTATCTTAGACCGAACAGTTTCTAGGCCAGGAAATACTTGCATACTCGGAGTTGCTAAAAAATATGGGAGTCAGCGGGTACTTTCCAAGTTGCAGGGTCAAGGACTGGCAGTGAAATGAAGGACTTCTTGGAAGGAAACAGCCTGCAGGACTAAGCGTCCGTTTCTGGGTCACAATAATCGTATTGGCCTGCTATCTAGGCAAGGGGTGATAGCTCCCATGTCTCTTTGTATCTAGTTCCCGAACCTCACAAAAGCTGAGACCGAATTTCAACACCGTGCACAGCTATAGTGGGGTCATGAGCGGCATTCGAGCCACAGGAGTATTCCACCGAGGCTCGGGAGGAACCAACCGGAGCTCCCACCTCCCCGCACCCGAGCCCAAGCGCTGAAGCTCACGTGGCTTTGAGTGGAGAAAACGCCATAGGGCAGGTTTTGGATGGGAAAGTCGGAGTCCTCCGCCACCGGAATATAGGACATGATAACAAGCACTCGGCAGGAAAGCCCCTTGGCGGGCAGGGGTTTGCAAGCAAGACTGTGCTTAGGGCGAGAGTCAGTCTAGCCGGGCACTTTTAGACCCAAAGACCGTCCCAAACCCTGGGACCGCTCTTCTCTGAGGCCCGTACCCCAAACCTGGCAACACCCCTACCCGCCCCTCGGAACCGCCACTCTACCTCAGACGCCCTTTTAGCACCCGCCCCAGGACCGCCCCACACTCCTTGGGCTTCTCTTACCCCTCACCCCCAAGCTCCTCCCTCTGAACCACCCAGCACCCGCCCCGGGACCACGCCATGCCCATGCCTCTTGACTGCCCATCTCTTTCCCGGGCCCGCTCCCACCCCTGAACCGGCAGGCACCCGCCTCCGGACAAACCCATTTCTTTCTCCTATGACCTCCTAGCACCCGGGACCACCGCACCCATTGGGACACATAACATAGCCCTCCTTATCGGCTCCAGAAATGACCGGAACCTCGGAATAGGCCCGCCCCGGTCCCTGGGACCCCGCCTCGTCCACGTCCTGTTCCCTTTCTATCCCGGAACCGAAACCGGTTCGCCCTATGTTCTTAAGGCCCCCACCCTGTCCAACACCTGAGTCCAGGTATTCGTTCTCCTCTAAAAAGCCCTAGCCCCAAGGCCCCGCCCCTGTAGGTGTCTCATTTCCATAATCTCTCAGGCCCCACTTGCTATTCTTCAAGGAGACCCTAATTCCCTAGGAGCCCTACTTTTTCAAAGACCCCCCACCTCCAGTTTGCACTTGGGGATCCACCCGTGACCTCAATCTTCTGTTCAGGGCTGCCTCCAGCTCCTCAGGCATCACTGGATGCTGCAGAAGCCCTGTCCCCAGCTCAGGGTCTGCAAAGACGCTTCCAGAGCTGTTGCTGGAAGGGTGTTGTGAAGGGTGGAGTTGGAGCCAACATCCGGAAAAGTGTGATGCGCTTGTGTTTAAATTCTTAGGGTTCTTTTGCCTCAGCCTTTTTTCGTACAATACTAGTGGGAGGTCCGCTTCTGAGAAGATAAAATTCAATTAGTTAATGTTGGTTGACTGCCTACAATAGCACCTGGTATAACGCTGCGTCTGTGTATTCAAGAGAGGTCTATGGGAGTACCCTTCAGATTATAGCTATGTTGGTGCAAATGCTACAGGAATGAATGCAATCTGATTTTTTTTTAAGGGTTATTTGAATTCTTTTGTGTTCGCAGAGACGTGTTTTATGGCCTACACTGTGATCTATTTTAGAGAAAGTTCTATGAGCTGCTGAGGATTTGTTTTCTGTTGGGAGTGTAATGTTTAACACAGTCAACTTGACTATCGGATTTAGAATCACAATGGAAACACACCTACATCCGTTTCAAAAAGATTGATTGTGGGCAGCACACTCTTGGGGCTGGAGGCCTTATATATGTGAAAGGTGAAATGGATCTAGGTGCCAGCATTTATTTTTCTCTGCTTCCTGGCTGTGGATGCAAAGTGATCAGCTTCCTCCCTCATTCTGTGCCAGGCCTTCGCAGGTTCCTTACTGACTATGGTGGGCTGCATCTTCTCCAACTGTTAACCTATATAAACCTTTCCACCCTTAAGTATCTCTTGTCAAGTATCTGGCTACAGCAATGGGAAAATAATTAATACAGATGAAATATTCTGTAGACATCTGTTAAGTTGGCTTCATCTAAATTGACCTTGGAAGTTTATCGATTTTGAATCTGTATGACCTATTGATAAAAGATATTTAAGTCACCCAAGATTCTATCAGAATCTACCTGTTCTTTTTAGGTCTATTTGGTGTTTGTTCTATGAAACTGAGAACTCTATCTAAACTTTAGTGCATATGTATTTATGATTGTTATATCTCTTCAGCAGATGCTTTTTACTAATATGTAGTAGCTTTGTCTCTTCTAGTTTTGAAGTCTTTCTTCAGTTATCAGAATAGCCATGTCAGCTTCTATTCACTTGGTAAATTCAGTGATGGCAGACAGGTATGTTTCTTTGAGATAAGTTGGATCTTGTGGGGCTTTGTTTTTCCAATCAACCATCTGCCTTTTTGAATTGAGTTAAAGACAATTTACTAAAGGTCTCTGAAATCAGGCTTTTGTGGCAAGCACTGATTTTTTTGTGGTGTGCATAAAAAAGTTAGCTATTTAACTGCCCCCCCCCCCCCCGCCAAATCGCTGCCTAGCATACAGTCTAGACCTCATCTCCAGCATTACATACACCTGCATAAATTAAGCATGGGGGAAGATGTCCTTAGCTACATATTAAATTTAAGGCTGGGATACAGCAGTCTCTTAACCAATCAATCCCTTTCTAATTCTGTTATTTTGTTAATTATGAAAGGGCTCTCCCTCTACCCCCTTCCTTTTCACGACAAATTCTCACTATATTATCAATGCCCAAAGTGTATTATATAGTCCAGATTAGCACTGACCTTAAAGTGATCTGTCTGGTAAGTGCTGGAATCACAGGCACATAACACCATGCCTGGCTTACTTTATCCAAGTCTACTGAGTCAGTCACAATAGTTAATTCTTATTTACATCTATCTGCATGACCAGCTAAATACATAATTTTAATATTAAACCATCTTGTATACATTATTCAGTGATTAAATTTTAAAATTTTATATAAAAAAATTTGTATTGTAAAGTACAGCCATTGTCAGT
The DNA here is from genome assembly GCA_004025045.1 of Sigmodon hispidus. NCBI lineage: Eukaryota > Metazoa > Chordata > Mammalia > Rodentia > Cricetidae > Sigmodon > Sigmodon hispidus. The sequence goes on from PVIH01001921.1 coordinate 43,023, forward strand.
TTTTTAAACAGGCTAATTTCCAGAAAAGTTTGGAAACCAGAGGACAAACAGGTCTTTGGAAAGCTTATAGATTCTAGTTTATAATTCTGCTGACAATGTTTGACAGTTTGAATGTCTTTAATTCTACTGAGTAAAGAAGTCCCCATTAGATGTTAATTTGGTATGTCAGAGTGCAGGACAATCAGATGGGGGCCAGAATATCTGACAGCTCAGTAACCTGGTTTTGAAAAACTGCTAAGCTCTTCAACTCATAGGAATATAATTTGTCATAACAAATTAGCATGAATACATGTGAGACAAAGATTGGTACTCTTAACAAATTAGGAAAATGAAACTATAAAAGATTTACAAAGAGAAAACTACCAGAAAGAAATGGGAAAAAAAAAAAACTCAGAACCTTTTTCTGGTTTTCCTTTTTATTTAATCAAAGACTGGTGAATAAACATAAATACAGCACAATGACTTCAGATCACTCTTTATATTGTGCACACACAGACCAATGAACAATAATCTGAGAAAAACTTGCAGTCAGCAGTGAAATGCATTCAGCCTTTCTTTCCCTTGCTAAAAAGAAAAAAGAAAAATAAAAAACCACAAATTTAGAATCTCATCAGCACATATTCTCCTGTGACAAATGATTCAGACATAAATAGTGGGTGTAAAGAAACTATATGCTAACATATGTATAACCTTTGTTAATGAAAAACAAACAGAAGCAGCCATAATGATTAAGATACATTCAGTTACTGATAACTAGATGTGCCCAGAAGGGCATTATCAAAGGGAATCGTGCTGCAGAGAAAAGCTATATATACATACACAATGAGAAATAAACTGCAAGATCAACACATGCATGTTTAATACTGGAAAAATCACAGCCCTCCAGAATTTCTCCACATTTGTTATAAAAGCCCTCTGCACTCAACTAAAATTAAAATGATCTTAAAGGGATAATACTTCTTTTCAGCCACAGAAACTGTAATGGAAATAAATGTTCAGAGTCATTTTCAAAACAAAAACAAAAATCTATTCTTCTGATGACATGCATGATTCAAAGGTCTATGCAAGATACGGTGCTCTACATTCCCAAGGACTAGGAAAAAAAACCTCAAGTCAATTTTTAGTTTGCAGATGGTCAAAGGATTTTGTATTCCAGCAGGAGTTCAAATCTTCTGGATCTTTTCACCAACAACTACTGGATTTTCTTTTCGGATTTTCTCAGCAGCATCAGCTTTGTAATTGTAAGAGCAATTGTGTACATCTGAGTAACGATGCACACCACAGTAAACATTTCCACAACGGCATTCAAACCCTGGAAATGAATGAATATGTGTATAGCATGGGTTAGATGGGAGGATGAGGTTAATGCTAAGTAACACTGTCTTTATGCCTAGGAAGACTCACTGTAAAGTTCCAGAGCTAAATTCTCAGCTCACTAGCGGAGAGCTTCCTTCCTTTTTTGCTCCTATCTACAAATACCTGTTTATACCAGGGCAAACCCTGATTGCTTCTCTGAGTTGGCTTCACCGGTCATTTGCCCACAATTTCTTCCTATATAAAGAAGGCTGTTAAGATGAAAATGGATCATTCCTTTAAACTAAATATCATAAAGTCAAGTCCTCTGTTAGAAAGCAACCGTACCATTTAATTAAGACCACACCAGTGAGTCCTGAAGAGCTGCTGCTGAGTGACAACGTCACTCCTTTAATTTTCCCCTGCTAAGCTCTGAGGAGATGTGAACTGCTCTGTGGGGGACACCAAGAAGGCGGAATCCAAGGTCAGCTTCCTGTGTATCAGTGTCCTCACTATCAGAGGCAAATCACTAAGCTTCCCTTGCCTCCCTTACGTGCTTTTTATGAAATCACAAATTATTCTAGGGATCAAGTGAGTGTCCAATATACAATAAACACCCAATAAAAGCTACTGAACTAGTGGTGGTGTTGCACACCTTTTTTTAAAATTTTTATTCTATGTGAATTGGTATTTTGCCTGCACGTATAACTGTGTAAGGGTATCAGATCTTGGAATTACAGACAGTTGTTAGCTGCCATGTGGATGCTGGGAGTTGAACTCAGGTCCTCCGGAAGAACAGTCAGTGCTCTTAACCGCTGAGCCATCTCTCCAGCCCAGTGTTGCACACCTTTAATCCCAGCAGTGAGATGCAGAGGCAGGAGGATTTCTGTGAGTTCGAGGACAGCCTGATCTACAGAGTGAATTCCAGGATATCCAGGCTACAGAGAAACCCTGCCTGGAAAAGCAAATCAACAACAATAACAAACTAACTTAAAAAAAAAAAAAATCAAAAAGCTACATAACTTTAGGGATACGCTCGATGGGTTGGACTCCAAACACGTCTGCTGATAGAGTGACAGTATTGCTTCTCCAAATCAGGTGTTTACATTATTATAACTTTGGGGAAACCGAGCTCAGGAACAATCAGTATCTTAATCAACAATTGACAATCACTTTCCTTACTACATTTTAACTTTAAAAACATATTCTGAAACTTTATATAATAGAAAATTAAAGCAAACAATAGCCACATTTGATTAAATAAGTCCTAGACCAGTGATCAGGAAGACTAAAACCCTATAAAACTTTCAAAAGGTGTGTCTGATGTTAAATACGTATGTTTTAAATTAAATATATATTAAAGGAGTGAGATAGTTTAGATTAGTCTCCTTCTTTAGTAAGAATCTATCCTTTAGCATGAAGTGATCCTAAGATATTTTCTTTTCTATTTTTGTGAGGCAGAATCTGATGTAGCATCTGCTGGCCAAAAACTTGTGATCCTTCTGTCCCCAATTCCCAAGTGCTGAAATTAAAGGCATGTGCCACCATGCCCCCTTCTGAAGCATAATTTTCATTCAAAATCTTACTGTTTTCTGTCCATATTCCTGATCTTTATGCAAGTTATTTGGCACAATGCCTAAATAAACAATCAGCAAAACTATTTGTAGCCACATCGCTTTCCAATGAAGCCCAGTACAGAGCTGGCCCTGGCTTTAGCCCATGGCTCCCTTTTCAGAAAGGAGGCTTCACTTTCCTTGACAGGCCTCTGCTCCCCTTTGTTTATGTAAATTGATCACAGAACTCCTGTCCTTAAATGTCCAGGGCAGTCTGACTGCACTTACCATAAATTATTTGCTAAATACTTTTAAATAGTTTCCCTTTAACAATTCTGACAACTGAGTTACAGCACCAGACATGCACCAGTGATGTGTTCTGCACTGCACCAACCTGCTTTGCTTTTAGCTTACTGACCATGCATGGTCCATGATCAGCACCATTTTACATAAAGCACTTCATAGCTTACCAAAGTCCCTCCAAAATACCATTTCCTTGAAGGCAGGAGAAAGTTTTGCCTTTCACTAGCATTTACCACATTGACCTTACTTGTCAAATACTCTCAAATCCAGGTAACATAAATATTTAAAAGCCTAAAAAAAAAAAGACAATTCAGAAGCTGATACATATGTACCCAACACCAATGCTCACAGAGGCAGCAGCAATCTTAACTGTCCAATAATAGTGAGCAAAGTTATTCAAAACATAATTTTAATTTTAAACCATCCAAAGAGGTCCTTACCAGTAAGTCCCACTTTCTTCCTGCACATGAAACAGCGATTCTTTTTTTGTTTTGGTTTTTCAAGAGACTTGCTTTGCTCTTCAGATGGCTGTTGTGTTGTATCTGATACTGAAGCTGGCAAAAACAGGAGGGTAGCAAATTTAATTATTCATTCAGATTTGGTGTTTGGGTGGTAGTTGACACTTATCCCATATTATCCCACAGATCTGTAATTTAAGGACTAAGATATTTATAAATCTGGACTACTTATAAAACGTGATCCTCTTTACCCACAGTAGTGTATCTATAATACACTAATATTGATTCTAAACAGTGTCTTATTGACACTTTTCTTCTTTTGGAATCTAAAGTGGGGAGGGAGAGAGGAAGACAGAGACAGACACTGACTATCTAGGAAGTCTAAGGGAATATACAAGAAGAGCAGCCACTGTGCAGAGTCTGGTCTACATAGACTTCTCAGAAAACAGGAATACCAATGTTCTCAAACTGTTCCACATAAAACCACTCAATCCAAGTGTTGTGGCACATGTCTATAATCTAGTACTCAGAGAATTGAGAGTAAGTAAAAGGTCAGCCAGTAACAAAATCAGACTCTTTCTCAACCCTGCTTCCAAAGCATTTAAGACGCTAGGAAAAAGACACAAGGAAATTTTAAAATGTCGCAATTAAGTAAAACTACCAAACAATGCATTTTCATACTAAAATCAAGAGCAGATGAATTGCAACTCAGTTTGAGTCAGTGTTACTAAGCTCTGTTAATGTGTCCTTTCCTGGTCCTTCTGAGTAACCCAGAGATGGAGTCCACAACCTTGCTCGGTACACATGACATGTTGCTTGGAAACAGTGAAGTAGCCTATCATAGTTCAAGTTCCAACTTGCCCATTTTGTTACAACTAGGGCCCTTCCCAGGAGTCACCTACCACTCTTTCCGACTATTCTGGCTTACTCCTATAAACTACCCCCAAAGGCTTTTCCTTTCCAACTACTTGTGCTTTTTAGAGCCAAGATCTAAACACTTTCGAGACAGCGTTCCCTTGTCAACACTGTAGCTTTTCACCCTATTACCCATGCTTCATCTGGTGCAAGTGAAAAGCAAACAGTTGAATGTATTCTGATGGTCCTCATGGTAAGGTCCATGGAGGGATCTTCACCATTCTTGTCACCATTTCCCTGACCCTATTTTATCATTCCTTAGGTTACCATATGCATGAGCCACACTGCAGTGTCTGACTTCCTTTGACACATCTTTCTCCCTGTGAGCTTTTGTGAGATCCTTGCTGTGTCTGATTTTTAGCAACTAACTCCAACTTGTGTTTTCTGGTTAGCTGATGTAACCTGCCCCTATCCTGTGCTCCTATGGTATTTTCTAATCACCTAAAAATGTCTGTTTAACCCGGCTTAAGTGAAATTTTGAGGGCAGAAACCTGTCCCACCTTCCCTGACCAGAGCCTATCATGATTCCTCTGCCACTCAAGGAATAAATGTCTACAAATGTGCATTAAGTCACTTACCTACTATGTATCTATTGAGGATATTTCCACAGTCACAGTACAGCACCTTTTACAACCATTAACTTATAGCAGATACTAAAATACTTGTTAATGGATTATAACTTGCTTATATTGTTAATGTATCTAGTATTAAAAAAATGAAACTAGTCGAAACACCATACATTATGAGTAAATGTATGGTAATGAAGAATTCTACAGCACAGCTTCTCCACTAGACAAGCTAAACCCAGGCCAGAGAAATTTCTTCTAATATACACCCTTACTTCTTATAGCTTTTGAGACATGGTCTTAATCTGTACCCCAGGCTAGTCTCAAACTCATGGTTTTCTTGCCTCGACCAAGTGTTGGGATTACAAGGTGTGAGCCACCACCAACTGGCCACATTTGTATTTTTTTAAACAAAATAGGGACATAATCTTTTTTATTTTCTATAAAAAGTATCCTTGGAATGTGAGCTCATTGTGGACAAGGGTTACATTGTATATTGTAATCTATCTCTAGAACAGTATTAGGTAAGGTCTGGCTCTGTAAACAGAAATAAAAAATATTTTAAACTGTGATCAGAAATAAACCTGTGTATTTGTTTTTTAAAAAATTTGTAAGCCATACTATTTAACCTATTTTCTAAAAAATAGGGTAGTCAAACAGACTGATGCTTAAATGTCCATAACACTTTTAGTTTAACTACTGAAAAATTTTGAGAAGTATATGGAAATGGAGAAGAGTAAAAATTCCCACCCTTCCCCTGAGCACAAGAATTAGAAATATACTGTGAAATTGTTAGTAATTAATAACTCGTGACTGGCTATGTCAACCCACTAGTCATACAGGTCTGTGGCGAGGACAATGTAATAACATTAAAGCAGCAAAATCAATAGTACTGTTTGCTAGATGAATTGCTAACTAGAACCCTGACTAGACCTGGTCTGCTGGCCATTGTTATTAAGAGACTTCAAAAAGCACTGGACAGGTAAGAGTGGTTTAACTACCCACATGGAGGATCACATTCAAGAGGAACAAGGCCCTCTGCTCTGGTTCCTGTAAACAGAAAAAGAATACAAATGTAATAGTAAGTACACAACATGATTTAAACACTACCTGTTTAGAGAATATTAATAAACATAGTGAAAAACCAAACTAAATGTAGGATGACATTAATAGGTAACATAAATCACTATCTTATTATGCCCACTTTCTCTTGGTGGTGGATATAGTATCTCTATATAATATAATACATTCTTTTTTTTCCTCAGACAGTCTTAACAATTCTAAAGAATCAGATAATGCTTCTTTTGGCTTTTTTGGTATGCAGCATTTTAAGACAAGCACTCTACCACTGAGTTCAGCCCAGTGAGAGAACAGAATGGAGAAGCTCAACTGTTCTGCTTACTTCTGCTCTGAACCCAGTGCTGACACAGAACAAATGCTCTCCAGATACACACAGACTTCATGCCTATTGCTAAAATCACCAACTGTAATAATTTTAACTTTCCTTTCAAAAAGAACCTCATTTTTTTTAATATGTGGGTTTAAAATGAATAAAATTTAAGTTTTTCCCAGTTTAAAAATTCAATGTAAAGTGAGAAAAAATTTAACTTCCAAGAGAAAATGAGACTAGCTCTGGTACTAGCATCTAAGAGAAACAAGTCCTATTTTTATTATTTTCTAGGAATCATATTAAGCAGAAACAGGTCTGGCAAGATGGCTCAGCAGGTAAGGCTGCTTGCTGCTGCCATACCTAACATCCAGAGTCCAATTTCCAGAAGCCACATGGTAGAACTCCAGTGAGCTCCATCATCAAGCAAGGACATGCTTTTATTCTCTTCAGAATTAAGAGTACAGATGCTAGTTCACCTAATAATTATTCTTAACTTTTTGAGAAACTCCATATTGCTTTTATTGCTTTCCAATTCCTATAACGTGCAAGTTTTCCAATTCACACACACCAAAACAACACTTGTTATTGCTACTGCTTATAGCACTCTGTGGTGGTGGGGCATGTGTTAACTCATCGTGGGCATACTTTTGCACTTCCCTGGTGACTACTGATGCAGAGCATCCTTTCACTTGCTGACTGTCAGTTTGTACTTCTCTGAAAAAGTATCTACTCAGACCCTTTACCTATTTTTCTTTCCTTTAGAAACATCTTATAAATCCTTTGAGAACTTCACACACTATTTAATTTTTTATTAGATTTATATATTTTATGTGTGATCATAAGGCCTGCACATATGTATGTATACCATGTGCATGTTTACACCCTTGGAGCTAGAGCTGGAGTTATGGATGACTGCAAAGTACCATATGGGTCCTGAGAATTGAACCCAGTCCTCTGCAAAGAACATCAAATGCTCTTAAGTCAATGAGCACCGTTCAACCTATTTTTCATTGGACTGTCTTATTCTGCTTTCTTTCACTCTTTTTCCTTATTTTTATAGCTACCACAGATTTAAACTAGGATCCCAAGCATGCTACCCAAGTGCTCTACCTCTGAGCTACATAACCCCAGTAGGAAATTTTACTTCTTTATACATTTTAGTAGGTAGATATAAAACATTTTCTGTGCTGCTTTTCTATTATTTTTCATGAAAACAAGTCATCCTCTTTGGTTGCTATTGTCTTTACATATTTTATTAAGAAACTTCTAATCCAAATCTACAAAAATTATACTTTCTAAGAGCTTTTATAGTCTCAGCTCTAATATTCATGTAGGTTTTGACTATGTTGTGAGTGAATTTTTACATCTTTTATGAAACAGAAATGCAATCCATTCTTTTGATCAGACTTTCATTTTCCCACTGGATGACCTTACGCCTTTGTTTAACATTAACTGCCCTTAAGCTTCTGAGTGTATTTCTGGACTATCAATACTATTCCACTGATCAGTGAGTATCTTCATGAAAGCTCTTCAGTCTGAATCACCATATCGTTTAATAAAGTTTGAAATGGGAACTGCTAAGCCTTGTTATTTTTGCAAGATTGCCTTGACTGATTTCACCCATTCTTCAAAAGATGATGAAATACCTGATTTCTTCACAGTGCAAGCTTTCCTAAATAATAGTTCCAAGTTAGCTCAACAGTTCCTCTGACTGCTATGAACTACTGATTTAACAACTCTAAGAACTCTGGCTCCTTCTGCTTTGTCCTTGACAGCCCAGTCTCTCAAAAAACTGATGCATTCTATACTGAAAAGTTTTACAATCATCTTTTATTCTAAGCCTCCAATAACTCTCAAAGCATTTGGGCAACATTCACAACAAAAACATACTTCACTGTTTCATTTTGTGCCTGTAGTCTAAATAATTTTAAATTTCCTGTAAGGTGGACATGATTAAAAGATAATGGAAATACAGTGCAGAAATGTTGTTAGGGGAGCATGAAGATATAAAACCAGAAGTGCTACAACTAAACTCCATCTTCAGACTGTACCACTCAAGGTCCAGAGGGTTGTCAGGGTAACCAAAGTTCAGCTCTGTCTTCAACAAGGCAGCCAATTTAGTACAGAAATGTAGAATACACCAATATCCATACATATTATGTTTTTAAGCTAGTTTTGTGACTTTGTTTTTAAGCTAGTTTTGTGAACTGTATGACTTAGATTTTTAAGAGCTTGAGATACTGCTATATCTTTTGTATGTCTTTATTTAAAAAGGATAATTAAACAACAAACATATAGCCATAGGCTAAGTTTTCATTTAAGCATGAGAAAAATTCTTTAGAGCCATGATGCCAAAATGAAAGCAGCATCTACTTGGTGGCATCATATTCTAATTATAAGCAGAATACCTGCAAAGGAAATGCTATTCTGAGAATCCCAGTGGCACCAGAATACACAAGAAAAGAAGGCAGCCTGTCTAACAAGTGGATCCTTTCTACTTGGGGAACAAGGGGGCTGGACACACCAGCTAGATGCACACAGTGAATACCAGGCTATAAGCACCACACTATTTAGTGGAGGAAACAGAACCACAGTGGATGCTGGGTTCCAGCTCTCTCTATCATGTGCCTGTGCTGCAGGAGCCTTTTCTGTCTTTTTTTATTCAATCAGTAAATGAAAACATCATTATCTGATTTGGTCAGCAAGGAAATTATGTTTAGAGGAAGTATGTGTACATATAAGCATCTATATACAAGAAAGTATATTATATTTGTGTTGAAAATAAGTAAATAATTTTTTTAAAGGAAGTTGTCCCAGATGAGGAGACAGCAGTCTGTAAAGTGCTTGTTCTGCAAATATGAGGACCTGTATTTAATTCCCTAGAACCTATGCTTATAAAACAACAGCCGGGTCCAGTGGCATGTACCTGTTATAACTCCAGTCACTTTACACAACAGAGAAGCGATACTCCACACTATGGCCTCCACATGTACATCAACTCACATACATATCAAAGGAGGCTGTTAAGAGACTTTCCGATTGAAGACTAATTCTACTTAAACTTAGGTCAAAGTGAAACTTGTATCTGATTTGCCAAAGATTCTGTTATGCTAAAGTTCTGAATGTTAACTATTTAAGGAACTTAGGTTAATAGTGATCTGAAATGCCATTCAAGGCATACTTGTAAAATAGAAACTCTAACTTTTAAAAACATTCCACATCTCTCCTAATATGATATCACAAATACATCACAAATAACTTTCTCAGTTAATACATTCAGGGTGGGCTGAAAGTACCTACAACATTACTGCAATATTAATTCACCTATCTGTAATCTTTACCTTCTGTCAAACTATTCAACTCTTACAATTCAACTATACTTATTAAACTTTGATTTTTTTTTTTTTAGAAACAAGGTCTCATATACTATATAGCTCCAACTGTCTTCCTGGAACTTGTCGTGTAGACCAGGCTGGCCTTGAACTCAGAAATCTGCTTTCTTCTTCTGAAACTAAAGGCATGCACCATCACCATCACACTCAGCTGCATCTGTAGTCTTTATGGATTATTTTCATAGACAACAATCTAAAAGGTGTCCTGCTCTAAGACACACATAACTAACTCTTCAGTGACAGGCTGTCTCGCTCTCTTCTTTCTCTGCTAGCCTTCCTCTTAAAACCACCTGTTTCTGGGAATTCCCCTTTGGTGGTGTCTATGGCTTGAAACTGAAATCAGGATCCAGAGAGATGGCCCTCTTTCCTGTCCCACTGCAGGCTCACCTTTCTCCTGTGCTTTCAGACTCTCACTTTTAGCAGCTTATAACAGACCCTCCAAAGTTCAGGCACAATCCCTGTCACTTCCCGCTACCTAAAGCTTTAAATTTACCAGTTCTTCCTCACTTTCTGTTAGAGGCTGGAGAGATGGCTCAGTGCTTAAGAGTACATTTTGCTCTTGACCCACGTTCAGTTCCTAGGACCCACAACAAGCAGCTCACAAATATCTGAAACCTCCATCAGATGCCTCTGGAAACTGTGCTCACATGCACATAATTACAAATAAAAATAAATATTTTAGAAACCTTTTCTAAAACCAATACTTTTCTCAGTTTCCCTGCCTAAGCAATCACATCACATTACACAGCTAAGCTTTGTAATACCACCTGTTCTAGTTTACTTAGTTTAGTTAACTAGTGGATAACTTACTCAACATTTTTTTCCTCTTGTGCATTTAAAATACCCCACATAACCCTACTTTTTCTTGAACTTTTCTAAGAATATTGTTCACTAATTATACTTTATGAATGTATAGTACTATGTGAGGTAGGTTAAAATACTTATGTTGGCCTTACAGTAAAATTCACTTCCTGAAGCAAAATCTGTACAAACAGATAAATCTGGTTAAGTACTGACTGAGTAGACAAACCAACCAAGAATAACTATATTATTTAATATAAAATTCAACAAATTTCAAATCATCTGTCACTAGCATGCCCATACCACACAAGATGCAGAGGTCAGCATGCTCTCTCCTTAAACCCTGACATGATGTCACACATCCTTCAGCTTATCTTTGCAAAGTGCATTCCCTTGGATGACAGGATAATATAGCCTAGCAGAGATTAAGAGCCTCCTAAAGGCCTCCTTACTGAAAATGCATTCAGATAAATTTCTAAGAGTTCCTGGGTCGCTTGAATCCATGGAACCAGGGTGAGAGAAAGCATGGGCTATCACATTATGAATATAAGCAGCTGGATATGACTACTGTACTATAGGCCACATGGAGAGAGGAATGCCTGGCAACCAAGAAGAAAAGCCTCAGATAATGAGTCAAAACCAAAGACAGATTCCTGTAAGCAAGTAGTCCCAGTGCTTGGAACATAATAATTTAATGCCTTTACTGGTCATTCTAATTATGTTTTTCAAACAGATTTAAATCTTCTCTTTATATTGATCTCATTATGTAGGTGGGAAATGGATCCCAACATTCTAGTCAATTATATATTTAAGAATATAAAATATTCTTCTCAAAATAAAACTATCAAAGCATGTACTTATGAGCAGGTACTTTTCTAATACCCAAGTCTATGCTTCTGGTCTACAGAATTCAAGTGTTAATAAACAACAAACACATGCTCTATCATATGCAAACCTTGCAGGTCTTCTGTCTCGGATCCTGCTTTGTCCACAGATGTACTGTCCACTTGGGAAGGTGCTACAGATTCTGATAAAAGTGACTGATTTGATACAGGGCTAGAAAAGCAAAAGATATTTTTTAATTTTTTTTAACATAAAACTTTTTAAATCAAATTTTTTCTTTGATTTTTGAGGTAGGGATATATTCTGCTTTCCAAGATGGTCTAAAAATTCCCTAGGCTCAAGAGAACCTCCTGGCTCCTTCAGGTAACTGCCACTGCGCCTAATAATAGTTCAGTTTGAAGGTTTGAAAAAGTCATCTTCCAAATATCCATATACACTGAAGGGACATAGTAAGAACTACTTACTATAGAACGGAGACACTCATAACCTAACATAATCATGAAGGCCTGGAAATCACAGGCTAATTTAGGCCTAAAACTTATGCTTTGGAAACTAAAGCAACAGCATATTTTTTTGTATATCCCAAATACATGAATGATCGGAATGAAAACTAGAAAGATGTAGCCTTGCTTCAGAAACTCTAAAACAGAGTTGTACGTGAGCATATAGTATGAACTTTTAATAAGAAACTACAGTGCAAAATTCAATAGTGTGAAGAAGATGAAAACAAGTTTCCCTCCTTCCTCCCCACTCATCCTTTCTCTTGTCTAGATGGTCCTCAGATTGGCTGGGCTGGGCCCCTGAACTCCTGAACTTCTTGCCTCTATTTCTTAAGTATGAGATTATAGGCATGTACCTCTTTGTATGCATTCCTTTATTTCTGACTTAAGAGCTTAAAACAAAAAAATATAATTATTAAAAAATAATTATTACCTCATGATAAGAACAAAAAGAATCAGAAACAAGGTTCTTCTTATTCAAGGCATAAATACATATAGACCAAGGACTGCAATGTGAAGACTAACCCAACATGGGTTAGTTTAAAAAGATCAATACTCTTTAGTTTGCATTAGTTTTCCAGTTACCTTTCAGAAAGAACCTTACCCTGGCTGCAGAGATGAAGACGTGGACTCTAGTGCTGACTGAGCATCTGGGACACTGCTGTCTGTGCACTGTACTGGTAACGATTCAGACAGACTGTTGACAGAAGCAGCTGCAACACAACCACATTGCATGTTAGTGATTCCAATAGTCCAAGACCTGATCTAAAAGCAGCACAAGCTCAATTTCCCACAAAACAGTATATCCTTTTCCTTCTATAGTTGACAATTTGCTGATGGGGGAAGCTTTTGGGGAGGTGTACTAGGGGTTAAACTGGAGAGGACTTGTGCATGCTAAGGATGTACTCTACCACTGAGCAATACTTGTATCCCTATGTCTTATTTTTTCATTTTAAATCTGTTTCAGTGATAAGAATATAGCACTGTGTATGACAGAAAGTGAAAGGAGGTATTACATATATCCCATGTGCCTATCATGAACACTGTTGTGCGTGCTTTAACTGGATTACTTACCAGGTGGGCTTATTCTACCACTGCTACTGTTCTGTCTTTGAAGATGTTCTTTATAGCATACTGAACACATGCCATTTGTACGAGGGTTTCCATAAAATCCGCAGCCAGTGGAACAAAGCATAGGTGCTTGGCTGTGATTAGTTTCTTGAGCCATGTTCTTCTGTTGCACAGCTGAAATTGGCCAAGAATTAGTAAAGATCTCAACAAGACTACAGTCTTACATTACCCAAATTAGCTTTTAATAATGGAAATTGTGTATGTGCCCTTTCCCTAGCCACTCCATGGCTGTCCCTAGAAACAGGGCAAAAGTCAAGAGCAAAGGACACTTGGTAACTCTTACTTCAAGCTACCCTATGTAGGCAGCTCTCTCTGTGCTGACTCACAAAGTACAAAACTTCCCTAGAGCAAGGGGCCTCTTTCTGAAGAAACTGCACCATTCAAAGATTAACTTCAGTTTACTCATAATAACAAGCAATCACTGAGTTTTGCTGTAAGTTATACCATTTAATTTCTAGCTATTTAAAGTTTTGTTCCAAGTCCACATTAACTTGTGATTTATTCTGTTTAAAAATTACCATCGAATGTAATATTCATCATGGTGACAATATGGAGAACTGGACTGAATGCTAGTAAAATAGGAAACGGATTCAATCATCTTGGAAGGCAATTTAGCAATTCACCTCAAGAGCCCTGTTGAATGCCCTCTGAAGCAGCATTATTTTTTTTTAAAGGGTCATCTATAGAAGAACATCTACAGTATAATCCCCCAAAGAACAAAGAATACATAAAGACTTGCTTCATGGGGGTGTTTATGATGTTGATAAAATGAAAATACCCCAAATGCCCAATATTAGAATAAAGTAACTAATAACAAATAATGTTAGTGGCCAAAAATTTAAAGTCAGTAACATTTTTAAATGACCTAAGAGGAAAAAAATGTTGATAGTAAAAAATGTACAGGGAGCTGTATATACAATATAGTGCTAACTGGTGCTAAAGGGGCAGCCATTATAAAGAGCAACAGAAAACATATCCAAAATGGCAATGCTAAGTTTTTCTAATATGCTTTATTTTTATTAGAGTTATCTAATTAGGAAGAACTTTTGCTTTTTAAGGCATTTATAATTTTAAAGAGTAAAATTAATATCTAATGGGACAGACATTAGTTACAGCATGCTGGGAATCAGAAGTTGTTTGGAAACCACATGAAGGTGATGATCAATCAAAGCATGCTATTTCTTCCAGAAAGCAACTGGTTATTTGATCTAAAGAACCCATGAGAGCAAACAGTAATAGCAGGCTTATTACAAAGAACCTCTTCTAAAGAAATGTTACTACAAGTGCATCCTTGTGTATTACAGACCAAGATGAATAAGATACCCAAATTAGAAAATGCTTTGTCACTGAAATTGCCTTGATTTGGTAAACACTTAAGGGAAATATTCACTGTTCACAGGAACCAAAGTTTTCTACATCTGAAAGTTTTGAAGATTGTTGAGGGTGAAGACGTACCAAATTTAAGAACCAAGAACCATAAAGCCCTTTGTCTGGACTACAAAAGGAAGCTGTAGGCTTAGTATCTACCATTAAAATTAATCTCCAAGCCTGCATGCTGGAGTACTCCTTTAAACCCAGCACTTGGAGGCAAAAGCAGCTCATCTCTGTGAGATCCAGTCCCATCTTGGTCTACAGAGCAAGTTCTAGGCAAGTCAGTGTTACAAGGTGAGACTTTGTTTCAAAATAAACCAACAAATAAGTGAAGAAAAAGATAAATGTCCTAGTTGTGTGTGGTAATGCATACCTGTAATTACAGCATTGGGAAGGCTGAATCAAGAGGATCCCTAGTCACCAATCTAAAATACATAGAATTCCAGACCACCTTGATCTAAAAACAGATAAACAAAAACCCCAAACAACAGAAAAGGTCTCAGACTTTAGATCTTTAGCTAAAAATACAATAAGCAGTTCTGATAAGCTTCTTTTTCACTCCACAACAAATTCTTTCAGAATCTCATCCTTGTCAGAGTGTATGTGTGAAGCATGCACTGTTATCAGTCATCTCTTTCCTACAGTCCTAAAGATTCATATGTCAAATTAAAAGACAATCATAATGTACACAAGCTACAATAAAAGTTTGATGGCAAGATGTTCCCTAAAGACACTAGCCTCTTTTGTGTTTATGTTAATGTACGTGTGCAAGTGAATTCTCATTTTGTATGCACATCTACCTGTGTTGAGGCTAGAGGTCAAAACTAAAATTGGTTGTCTTCCTTAATCACGGAAGTTCACCAATACAGCTAGACTGTCTGGCCAGTGCCAGGGATCCTCTGTCTCTACCTTCCCAGCACTGGAATTACAGAAATATGTTGCAGTGTTTGTCTCTCTATGTGACTGTGAGGGATCTGAACTCAGGCCCTTATGTTGGGCATCAAACACTATCCCCTGAACCATCTCCCTAGCCCTGTGTTCTCTTTTCATGTTTGCCTAGTTTCATTATCAGGATGATTGCTCATCATTATAAAGCTAATTAAGTAATAGAGCTGGGATTCATCCTGGTAGCCAAGTTATAAAGTCTAGGTTTTAAACTACTAGTTTTAAAAGTATGGTTCTTACCTGCTATGGAGGTCAACACTATCCTCAGAATAACATAACATCCAAAGCCGTTCAATGAGCCAAACAGGCAGTGGAACTGTATCAGCAGACATCATCATGCTACTCCCAGAGCAAAAAATAACTGATTCATTGAATTTTGCCTAAGCACACATATCTTAATTTCGTTGAGACTGAGTTTTCTGAGGTTACAGGCATCTAACTTTTTAATATTTTGTGTGATCAACTTGGGTGGGTCACCTATGAAGCATTTCTAGATTCTGGAGAAGTATAAATGTCTGAAGAAAAAAATGGCTATGTAATTGTGAGGTGACTGAATTATCCTATTAATGCACAATTTTATTTGAAAGAATGACTGATAAAGTGGTTGTTCAGACTTGATTATATGGCAGACATTTTCTTAAAAATGAAGGAAGTGCACTTGTCATTTCAAAACATCCAAGCAAAGTACCCACTAACAAGGATAACATTAAAGCATTCAGGGCTTAACAAGTCTCCAGTATTTTGAGTATTTTAGTGAAATTAGTGGTGTTATTATTAAAATGTGATTACATGATACTGAACCAACCTTTAAAGACCTCCTTAAACCAGTGAATCAAGTACCCAACATATGACAGGACAAACCACTCATGAACAAAGGATCCATTCAAACTGAAAAATAGGCCAACAGATGACAAAGATTTTATATGGTGTCAGGAGTCTAAGCTATAACCATCACTGAAGAAATTTTGGTGTAATATTAAAGAATACCACCTTTTATCTAGAAAGCCTATTAAGACATTCTTTCTTCAACTACCAAGAGTCCAGATTTTGTTTACTGCACTATGTTAAATCCTAAACAACTACAAGAATCTTGTTTTATTAAACTTCTTATCACTACAAAAAATGTATAGGGAGGGGCAGGTGCAGTTTCCATTAAGACATTATAAATGAGTTACTATTTAATTTCCCCTTCAGTTTTACTTGTCATATAATAAACGGCACAAAATATAATATTCATGAGAAAAGCTTTTCATGGTACTCATTAATTTTAGAAAGCATAATATTCTGGAACCAACACTGAGAATTCACTGCTACAAAATGGGTATTTCTCAACATAGGCCACAGCACTTCAAGAGGACTAACACAGGTTCTTTTGTGGAAAGAAAACAAAACTGACCTCTTTAAGTACAAAGCATAGACACACAGCATCATCTCTGGACTTTTTATGTGAGTGGGTAGTGGGGACATCTAACAAAGTTCCTTAGGATAGGTAACAGAAAAAACAACATAGCAACACAGGTTCAAAATGTTTCTATATCATGCTACTAAGCAGCAGATTAAAGTAGAATAAAGGATCTTTTCCCCTAACACACATAAGCATTTCAGTATAACTAAAAAGTCACAAAAACCCCATAAACAGAAGGATGTATTTCTCTGAACACTCAAGGTAGGTACAGATAAAAGCAAAATATGACCATTAAGCTTTTCTACCACAACATTCAAATTCAAAACTAACATTAAAATTCAATATCATCTAACTCTAACTATTTGCTAAGCCAAACTGAACTGCACAGTAGCAAACTGACAGTAATTAATCAGAATTCAAAAGACACAAGAGAGATCAAATAGCTAACTAAAAAAGATTCAATTTTATTTGTTTTCAAAACATTAAGAAAGTACTTTTTGTAAAGATTCAAAATGACAAAAAAAAATCACAAAGGGTGACAATTTATTTGACAACAGTGGTACAGCAAGAGTACTCCAGTTCTGCCCCCCCCATCCCCACCAATGTGCTTTTTTTGGCAGGTGAACAACTTCAGGGCATCAACCTGGCACTGAAATGATCAGGGAGAAAAACAAGTAAGGGGAAAGAAAGCAGATCAATTCTGGACTGTGGGACTCCACAGCTACAAATCCAGGGAGGTAGAAATGTCAGCATAAGCTCCAGTACTGACTAGCCCAGGATAGTAATAAAACAGCACAGGAACTGACTCTTCAGTCAAACACAACCCATCACTCCCTCTCTCTGCTCCCTAATGTTCTAGTCATTCAGAATCTACTGTGAGACTCTATAGTTTTATCCTTATGCCATTTATTTCCAAACAACTCTCCAAGATGGTGCTATGGGACACTCAATTTAAAAATAAAAAATACTCAAAAAATTTAATAACTGGCTCAAAGTCACACATTGTGATAAACAGACGAATTAGTCTTTTTATATTAAAAAATAAGAAGAATGGCGGTCTGTGGTATCTAAAACAAATCTAAATTAGCATTCAAATTTTTTATGAATTTATTATTTGCACTTAAACATTGGCTTAAACTTTATGCAACTGTTCACGCTTAAGATAATATGGAGTTTTGCTTAGGTGTAACCAACTATACTTAAAAAAATTTTTTGCTTTTGTCTTTTTCCCTAACAAAGTTATTGGTATAAAATTCAAGATTACATAATCTAAGAATTCAAAAAAAAATTTACTACTATTAAAATGCCTACAAAGATCAGCAATGAATGAAGGCAAGAGATGCAGTTATAAGAACATGCCTTCGTTCCATTTCCCACAGTCAAGTTGCCAGTTCTAGTGATTTCATCTGGTGCTATAGCTTGTGCTGTTTTACTTTCCATCCTAATGGTGATCCTCTTCACTTCACACTGGGGAGCAGGGAGGGTGGTTTTAGGAGCCTTGAGACTGAGTTCCATGTGCACAATAGCTGCACTACTAATTTTTCTGGTTTATTACCCTGCCTCTAGTAGCCCTGACTTCAGTGCTCTTAAAACACCTAGTTAGCCTTGAGTTACATATAGTAATTGCCCTTGAAGAGCACGCGACCAAGCATGATCTACAGAATAAACCTAGTCCAGCCTACTTTCCACACAAAGTATACTGTGTGAAATGAGAACAGTCTTTGATAAGCTAGCAACAGTGCAGTTCCCAACTCTGCACTAAGTCACTAACCTACCCTAGGATCGATCTCTAAGAATACATTACCTACCCAACAGACTAAATCATGCATATAGTACCCACCACACAGCTAACACTCAATCACTGTTCTAACTCTGCACTGCATAACAGTAGAAGGCCCAGTCCCTTGCTCCATGCAGACTGCTCATTGTTAGCCTTTGCTGCTCCTTCCCTGTAAATGCCGTCTGCTGTAGCACTCTTCCCAAACAGTCTTATCCATTTTAGAAAGTCAGTCTCTCTCTCATTCCTCAGAAAGCTGCATATGGAACTCTTTAAGAGTCTTCAAATCCTTTTTATGTCTGCATGAATCCTATAAAATATTTGACTAACCACATCTCATTATTGTTCAAAGTAATATGGAAATGTTATTCAGAACAGAAGAGTAGCAGCTTCAAGCAGATATAGGATGAATGCACTCCCACCCCATTGTTTTTCTGCCTTGATAAGAAAATTAGATAGAAATAGTTTAGGGAGTCAAAGAAGCTGTAAAGTGAATGCCAACTTAATCTTACTAAGCCATGTTTAGTTGGCCAGCACATATTAAAATTACATAGCTGTTAGTCTTCAAAACCTGGGGAATGTTACCTAAAAGTTTCAAATTTCCACGAAAAATAGGAAGACCTCAAAAAGTGAGATATTGTTCTCAAAACTGAAGCTCAGCTAGGCAAGCCTGAACTCTAAGATGTCCTGTGTCTGCCCATTCTGTCCATCAGTTTTCTTGTTTTTCAGATTTAAAATATATATTTTTATTAGTTCGTTGAGAATTTTGTATAGAGTGTTTTGAGATATTCACCCTCCTTCCCAAACTCTTCTGAAGTCCACTCCACTCAACTTTGTGTCAGTCCCTCAACCTCACCAAGGCCAACTGGTGTTGGTCAAATATTCTTAGATGTACGGCCTTCTACTGAAGTATGGCCAATAATTTATCAGAGGCCCCTTTTGGGCCCTTCATTTCCTGGCAGTAGTTAAAAAAAAAAAAAGTCACATTGTGTGTTTATCTAAATATATGTATGTGTACTACATGTGCCTAGGGCTTGCAAAGGGCAAAAGAAGGCACTGGATCCCCAGAAACTGAGATTTCAGATGACTGTGCACTACAACATGGGAACCAAATATGAAGCTTTTTGAACCACTGAGTCATCTTGCCAGGCCCTGGCCAGAGTCTGAAACCTTAGTATAATTTCAAAAGAAGCTGAGTGTGTTATATGTGTGCATACATAATGTAGTAAGTTAAATAAAATACCAATTAAAAAGTGTGAATTATTGTTACAGTAAAAACTCCTAAACTTCCTCTAGTCTGTCTATCTGATTTTTTGTTTTTTGTTTTTTTTTGATAGTCTCACTTTTTAGCTGGCCTGAAACTGACTATGTGGATCAGGCTAGCCTGAAGCTCAGAGATCTTTCCTTCTGCCTTCTGACTAATGGGATTAAAGGTGTGCACAACCACACCAACCTGTCTTTCTTTATTCAATAGGAAGCTTACCCAGTAATGGCTAGTTCTCTATTACTGTATAAAAAGGGAACCTCAGAAGACAGCAAAATAGAATCTAAGGTACCCCCTATTGTAAAATTCTGAATAAGTGATCAAAAAATCAGTTAATACCCAATCTGACATGTAGTAAATTCTTAGTTCTGAACATCAGGATCTTCAGTCCCATGTGAATAGAGATCACACACACACACACACACACACACACACACACACACACACACACACACACACACACACACACACGGGGGGGGGGAGGAAGATATGGTGAGGGGGAGGATATTGATTGTCAGAAAGGCCACAAAGTAAATAGAAAACACACCTTAAGAGAAAACTCTTGGGAAGAAAGCTGCTCACTGTGATGGAAGAACAGGGACTTAGGTTAAAGTTCCTACTGTACTGTAGGCTTGATAACTCTCTGCATAGCAGTCCCCAGATCCCTATGTCGAGTTTTCTTTCCTGCTGCTGCTTGCACTGAAAGACAAAAAGGCCATTGAGTCTTTCTAACATATGGGTGGTAAAATCTCTGGGGATATTTTCTCAGAAATCATACAGCACATCATTCCTACATGCTAACTACATCAACATAAAAAGTGTTTTAGTATAAACCTCACTTGCCTAGCCACTGCTCTTGGATGTTTCCATAGGCCTACGCAGTAAATCTCATCAAAAGGGGCCACAGCAGCTAGACAAGGTGACACAGGCCTCTGCAAGCTCAAGGCCAAGAATGAGGCATGCTGGGAAGTGGCCCGTGGATATGTGTATGCATGCCCGAGTACATGCTACACCTAGTCGCTTTTCTGGCTTTTAAACTTTTGTAAAGGAATTACATAGCACCTAATATTGTGGGACTTGGCTATGTTCTTTATGTAATTGTGGTTTATTTATTCTCATCCCTACAGAGTATGTTTCATGGTGTAAAGGATTATCAACAATAGGGATTTTGGAACTGTCTCATTAGAACTTATATAAATACAGTTATTGGGAATATTATGTAGGTAACTTTTGGTTAACATGCATCTATACTTTGGCTGAATACATATCTAAGAGTGGAAAAGTTGGATCATTGAGTATGGGGATATTCAACTTCAGCAGAGACACCAGTTTCCCAAAGCATTTACAAATGTTTACAGTTTCCTGGCAGTACAAGCCTCAAGGCTGTCCCACCCTCATTATTATCTCTTATACTGGCCTAGATGGTAGCTCCAAAGATGTCCATACCTTAATCCCTGAAGCCCTACAGATTTTGTATTTTCTTAAATAGAATAAGAATCTGAGGAAATCTCATCCTTGATTAATCAGGTAAGCCTTAAAAGAGAAAGGCACATTAAACTTTGAGATGTTCAGCAACACCTTCATTTCTGACTCTGAAATCAAGAGAATGATTGTTCTTTGCTTGTTACTACCTCCCTTCTATTTAAATATCCATGGACCTCCATGTCTTATTTCTTCATCATCCCTGGCACCAGCACAGCAGAGGGGCAACTGCATGCTCTGACTGGCTACTGAACATCCTCTGACTTCACTGCCTGTCATATTATTGTCTGCTGTATTTCATTCATTCATTCATTCATTCGCTTGCTTGCTTATCTTGCCTACTATGTGTCCTATCTTTTCCATTTTTAATGGGGTTTGAATCCACAAGCTGATGCTTTGAATATGTGTTTCCTTGCTGGTTGTATTGCTTTGGGATGCTGTGAAATCTTTAGGAAGTGAGGCCTAGCTGGAGAAATGGATCTCTTCGGGACAGGCCTGTGAAGGTGATACAAAGCCCCTGGTTCTGTGCTTTCACTCTGTTTCCTGGTCCACTGTGAAACGGGGCCTCCAACACCTTCTTCTAATACCATAGACTTCCCTACCAGGATGGACTGAGTTGTCTGAAACTGTGAGACAAAATAAATTTTTCTTCCTCAAAGTTTTTTCTATCAGATATCTTATCACACTGGTGTAAGTTATGTTAAAAATGCCCTTGAATACTTAGGTACTATTTAATAAGCCACTGCCTATTCCAAGATCATGAAAATATTCTGTACTTTTCTTCTAGATTTCATTATTTTATCTTTCATTAGTGATTTATATGAACATGACATTTTTTAAGATGTGAAATAAGGCAGGATTAAATTCATGTTTTTGTCATACATAATTAACCTAAAGTTACTACTAAAAAGACCATTCTTTCCTTACTGCATGGCACTATCAGTTTGTCCATATGCTTGTTACTTTGGGGAAGCTGGTTGACATATCATAAAGACCCATGTAGTAAGCAGCTGAGACCTCCAGATAACATGCTCTCAAAACTGATCTAGATTCTGTACCACTTTTCTTCAAAAATAAGTCAGTATGTACATATGTACATAACATCACTCAATATCCTCTCTTATACAAAGGCAGGAAAATCCATTCAGAGCTCCCCAGAGGCTACCTCATTTATGGACTTTCATCTGCTTCTCAAATCAACAAATGCACATACACACACCACACAAAAGAAAAAATTCCAAATATGACCTGTAATACACAGATCCATACCTATAAGCCCTCTGATTTCTTCCTCTTTGACCTTAGACTTTCTAAGCCATCCAGCTAGCTACCACTTCCAAGCAGCCATATAGCAAGGAGTGGCTTCATCTCCTTCTTCCACATCTCTTTAAGGAAATATCTTCACTCTTTCATCTCCCACACCTTTTAAAGCAAATCTCCAACTTAGTTTACAGCCTTTGTGAATGGCTGTCTTGCTTAAGTTCTTCAGTTTAGTAATATCTTTCTCTAAACCCCTGGAATCTTGTACAAGGCTTTTTACATAAGTAACAGACTTTACTGTAGACATAAGATACTTTAGGACTCGACCAATTAGTCTGGCTACTGACTATAGTGTACTCTCTACACCCAGACTCCAAAGCCTACCTGGATTCTCTGAGATCTTTTCTGAGTTTAAGGAGGTGGGAACTACTTTCATGATAGTAACAACTTATAGTCCTATGTGGTATCATGTACCTGTACTTCTAGGCACTGGAAAACTGAAGCAATAGGATCACTTCCACTCAAATTGAAAGGCAGCCTATAAAATATAGAGAAACCTCCATTTCAAAAAAGAACATCAAGTGTGTTAGCACAGACAGAATAACAGTACTGGAAAGACCAAGGCAAGATTAGATCAGACACCAAGTTCTAGAATAGTCAGGGCTACAACAAAGAATTTGTCTTTTTCAATTCACTGACATCTACACTGGCAGGATAAAAGACAGGACAAGACAGTTGATACCTTAGCAGTGGCACTGAGCTGTGCCAGAAGTTATTAAATACTTAGTCCCTATATTTTTAACATGAGAAAAGTTCTTTTTGAAAATTATTCATTTTATGTTTTTAAGGCTCTCATACAGCCCAGGTAGGCCGATGTATAAACTTTTTCTTTTTTTGATTTTCAAGACAGAGTTTCTATATGTAACAGTTATAGTTATCCTAGAACTTGGTTTGTAGACCAGACAGCCACTTGCCTCTGTCTCCCCAGTGCTGGGATTAAGGTGTGCACCATTGCTGCCAGGTTTAGCTAAATGTTTAATCTTGCTCCCTTCCACATCCCCAGTGCAAGGGTTTCAGGCATGTGCTACTATTCCAAAACTGTTGCTGGAGATGGAACCCTGGGCTTCATTCATGCTAGGCAATCACTCTACCAACTTCACTATATCCAAAACACTGGGAAGGCCTTTGTCTCCTCTTAAAAGTTGGTCTTGTAGTGACCAGAGATGGCTACCTGTTTGAGCATGGTTGCTCAGATGGAAACCATTACAGAAAACCACAATCAGTCAAAATGCAGAGTCATGGAGCCCCAGTAGGTCCATCTACAAAAAGCATTCCTGCACCTAAAGCTCAAGGAACATTACGAAAGACAAAACAGAAAGGCTAAGAGCTAGAGCAGCAGTTCTCATCCTGTTGGTTGTGAACCCCCATGAGGGTCGCCTACAAGATATTTACATTACACTTTGTAACAGCAGCAAAAGTATAGTTATGAAATAGCAACAAGATAATTTTATGACTGGGGTCACGACAACATAAGGACCTGCATTAAAGAGTCATAGCATTAGGAAGGTTGAGAATCACTGAATTCAAGGATCAGACAATTTGTCATACTTCCTAGTAAAGTCTAAAGCTAAACCCATAAAATCTCATCAACATGCCAGCTTAGAAATGAGAATAAGGGGGCTGGAGAGATGGCTCGGCGGTTGAGAGAGCCGTCTGCTCTTCCAGAGGACCCGGGTTCGATTCCCGGCACCCACATGGCAGCTAGCAACTGTCTGTGGTTCCAGTTCCAGGCAAACACCAAGGCAAATGAATAAATGAAGTTTAAAAAAAAAAAAAAAGAAATGAGAATAAGAATGACACCAATGGACACACCAAAGTAGAAGATAGCCTAAAATGCCTCAACAGACTACAGGCAACTAAAAAATGGTGAGAGCAGAACAAATAGTCTTTCTCAAGGAAAAGCACATTAATTGGTTATTGGATACTATATAGCAATCTCTGAAACCATACATGCAAGTAATATCGAGAAAGAGAGAGAGGAGGGGAAGCCATGAAATTTGAAAAAGCAAGGTGAGGAGTAATATGAGAAGGTTTGGAGAAAGAAAGGGGAAAGAAGAAATGATGTAATTATAATATAATCTTAAAAATAAAAGAAAAAAATGTGCTTTTTAAAAAAGATTTATTTTATGTACATAAGGGTATGTGTGTATATATGGAAGTATGTCTGTATACCACATGCATAATTGGTAGTAACAGAGATCAGAAGATGGTGTTGATCTCCTGTAACTAGAGTTCAGGATGACTGTGAGCCATTGTGGTGGTCTGAGTAAGAATGGCCACATAGGCTCATATTTAAACACTTAGTCACCACAGAGTGGCATTATTTGAAAGGATTACAAGGATTAAGAGGTGTGGTCTTGTTGGAAGAAGTGTGTCATTGGGAATGGGTTTTGAGGCTTAAAAAGCCTATGTCAAGCCCAGTCTGTCTGCCCTCTCTCTTTCTTGGCCTCTGGATGCCATGTGTGCCTCTCGCCTCCATGTTCCCCACCATGATGATGATGATGATGATGATGATGATGATGATGATGATGCAGTAAACCTCAGAAACTGTAAGCAAGCCCCCAATTAAATGTTTTCTTTCATAAGAGTTGCCTTGGTCATGGCATCTCTGCATAGCAATAGAACTAGATTAGCTACCATGTGGGTGCTAGGAAGTGAATCTGAGTCTTTTGTAAGAACAGCAAGTGCTTTTAACCATTGAGCTATCTCTCCATCCCCAAACAGCAGTTTCTAATGAAACAATAAAATTATTAAGTTTAAATCTTGGTGTAGATTATGCTTTAGTTTATTTCACTTCCTTTCTTATCAGCATTATGGTGTAATGGCACCCTGGAATAAAGTGTTCCTCATGATAGACCGTTTCCTGCTCATATGACACTGACAGAATTCACCTTTGGACAGAGTTAGGTTTTATGACTCCCTTTTCTGAGAACAGGCCTGTTGTGGAAAGAGATACCTAAAAACCCAGAAGCCTATGATAATCAGCAGCAGTGTCCTTCAGGATCAACTGACAGGTGAATGATGGACAAGTAACCTGGCTGTGAGGACAGACAGAAAGAATGTGACAGAAAAGGGAAAAATCAAATTCAATACACAAAGCACTTTTCTTTGAGTTGTAAGTATAGTAGAGTGATTGATGGCAAACCTTCTCTAAGCACTAATAACTTTCTCTAAGCACTAATGAAAATAAACATCAGGCTTTGTGGGCTGTACAATCTGTACTGCAACTCTCCAGCTCAACTTTGGTAATGAAAAGAAGCCATACTCAAATGTTAATGAATGTGTTTACAATAAAAGGTGACTGAGACTTATTCAGTTAGTAGGCTAGACTGCCAATTCCTGTCTCAGGCTCAGTGTACCTAGCAGGTACCCAGACAAATGCCAAGTGAATATATGAATGCTTTCAAACATTTGTTTGGATAGAAATGCTATTAGAAAAGACACAGCAAGACTCCTTGACAGCAAACTAGTTTTTCTTTTGTTACAGCTTTATTTAAGGATGATATGCTGACCTGGCCTGTGCTGCTGTTCTGCTGGTTACTGTAACAGAAGTTTTACATCAACGCTTCTGCTAGCAGGGATCAATGTAGAAAGATCAAAGTGTGGCTCTACGGTAGGTTATTGGTTAGAATAGATTCAATCAACAAGGGCGCAGATATTAATGTCATGATTTTCATAAAGAGATAGAACATCTACCTTCAAAATCAAAACACTCACAAAACCCACAAACTGCTAACAGGAACCCCTGAAATTTAGAAATATAATCATTCTAACTTCATAGAGGTTTTTGTTGTTGTTTCAAGACCAAAAGGAAGATCACAGTGGCAGAGAAGAATAGAAGAGTTCTTACTAACATGGACAGGTTTTGGTTTGGTCCCAAGCAAGCAAATAACAAAGTGCATGGCATTCCAGAGACTGGTTTTTCTTCCAGAAAAGATGCAGTCACTTGAAGGGCTAACAAATATCCTGGCAAGAGGCCTGCCTGACTACAATTCACTGTAGAACAATTATATACACTGGGCCAACTTTATATACAGGGCAACACAGTGGAAAAAAAAACAGACTGGCTTAATTTTAACTCCAGTTTTGATTATGACACATTTTAATGCTGAAACCAGGCCCTTCGTATGGAGGCAGATGTGATACCTGTCTTTTTTACCTCATGAAATTCTCAGGAAGAGCCCATTGGACAATGACTATAAAAAACACATCACCACATAAAATAGTAAAAAACATGTATCAGAATTGAGAGACTTCTACCAAAGAAGATACCACTTCCTTAGAAGTGTCAGGGAATGATGTACCAATTATTTTACTAACACAAACTTTTTAATTGCTTATACTGAGCATTTATCATTGCAGATAGATAAAAATAAGCAGTCACACTCCAAATAATGGCATTTCAATAAGTGAATAGTAGGTTCCACAGGTTATACTGTCTGGTGATCCCACTGCCGTCTCAGTTTTCACTGGTATATGCTTATGTGTTCATGGATAACAAATGTGACTGCATTCTTCCTGGGAAAGAATTCTGTGTGCTTGGAATGATGAAATAACCTAAGTTATGTGCTTCAAATGGTGGAAATAACCTCAGAAACAGAATAAGGTAACATTGTGAAAAACTTATTATCTATGCCAAGGAGAAATTTAAAGTTAGATGATCAGGCAACAGGGAATTCTCCTAACTCAG
This sequence comes from Sigmodon hispidus, assembly GCA_004025045.1. Lineage (NCBI taxonomy): Eukaryota > Metazoa > Chordata > Mammalia > Rodentia > Cricetidae > Sigmodon > Sigmodon hispidus. The sequence goes on from PVIH01001921.1 coordinate 70,422, forward strand.
AATTAGAAGGAGCCTTAACAAGTACTATTCACTACATACTACCATTTCTCTTATATATTTCACATTGCTCTGAAAAGAATTCAGAGTGATAAAAATGGATATTGCATGACAAAGTAGGTAAAAAAAGCTATCAAAGGGAAAACAGTAGGAAAAAAGACAAGTCAGATGCTGTGGTGGTATCTGTGGTGGCTAATCTACATTGTCAACTTTACTAGATCTATTATGAGGCTGTATCAGTAGAAGGAAGACCCACTGTGAAAGTGGGGAAAGCCACTGCATAGGCTGGGATCTCAGACTGCATAAAAAGGACAAAGAAGCAAACACAATGGCACTCACCGACTCTCTACTTCCCGACTATGGATACCTATCTTGTCATGATAACTGTACCCTTGAACGTCAAAATAAACCCCTCCTTAAGATGCTTTTGTCAATTTTTATAGAACATAAAACAAAGCATTCATTCATTTCTTCAGTGTATGTAGCCCTCGAGAGCCTCTTTGCTCCAGTAGATGGCCCTACACCCACGTACATACTGGTAGTACTAAGTGGACTGAGTGAGTGGGTTTATAAAAAATAGAAGGCACATGAGAGGGTTGGTTCATCATTAAAAGTATGTATTGTTTTTCAGTTTGGTTCCTGACAACCACATCAGATAACTATACATCTACGGTATAATAACTAACTTCAGAAAATCATCCACTTATGAGGAGCCAGAATTACAAAGTAAAAAATTAGAAAATACAACAATGTGCAGAGTCTTTGTGAATCTTATCACTTAGGTAATTCTTTATCAGGTTTATGTGGCCAATCCATCAAGTATGTGGGGTGGAGAGGGTGGGGGAGGGGGGCAGACAAAGAATACCAAAAAATGGGGCATAGTGTACTACAAAACTGTTCCAAATCCCACAGTTTCTTTTTGGTAATTTACAATGGCCAATTTCTATAAGACATTTTATTTAAACAAAGTTCAAATGGCTAAAGTACATTTGGCAGCACTATTCTATGTCCCTAAGAGTCAACTTATAACAACAGCAAGCCAAGCTAAGGGAAGGTCAATCACTAACACCTTACAGCATAACACCTTGAGACCAATTAGAAAGCTACTCTTAAGTTTCTCAATTGAGATCTTTTTCATAAAAAAGCTCACCAGTTCAACCTGAGTTCTCCAAACTTTACCCCTAGATTAAAAACTGAGTCAGGCCTGGTTGTCCAAGACTATAATCCCATCATTTAGGTTAATAAGGTAACAGGAAGGTCAGGAGTTCAAGGCCAGCTTGGGCTCATGAGACCTGTCACCTCTTGAAGGGGGAAAAATGCCCAGGGACATACAACTCTTGCCTAAATGGTTCAAGGTTCAAATTTTTTGTTTGGGGGGTGAGGGGGGCCTATGGGTTACCAAAAACCAAAACTACATCACCAAACAAATACTAAAGGACACAACAATATCACACATCCCTTTCTTAATCATGTAACAGTAAGTTACATGTGCTATTCACTGCGTTCCTACTAGAGGTTCTTGTTTGATAGTCTATCATTTACAGTGCTTAGCTCTAGCCAACCTTCTGGTGAGAGAAAAAATGCCTTCAGGCAAGCCTGTGGACCTATCTATAATCTAGGCAGAGCAGACAGGATATCAGACACATAAGAAGTAACATATATAATGTGTAAGTCTGGTTGACCATTTTTTTTTTTTTTTTTTGTCTTCTTCATGATAAATAGATTACTGTTCCCTTGTGTTCTAGTTCTGGTTAACAGCCAGTAAATATTTCCTTGAGAATGTAACACCATGTTTCTACTCTTGGTTTCTTCCGTAATACCTACAATATTTACAAATGCACAGTAAGTGTGTGTGATTATGAGTGTAGAAATTACTGTGAGCCTTCAGTGGGATCATCACAAACAAACTTTATTAAAAACATTATCTGACGTGCTCCTTTCTGAACCACTAATGTACCACCTATCAGTTAGTCTTCCAAGGTGTTTTGGATTAGGAAATACTGTACCAGCATCTAGATGTGGTTAGTCTCATTTGCATATAAACTTTAATCCAAAATGTACTCACCAACAAGCCTCAGAATCTGTATAACTGATTGCTCATCTACCAGTTCCATACTTAAAAAACATTATTTCAGGGCTGAAGAGATGGCTCATAAGCTAAAAGCACTAAAGCAACTGCTCTTGCAGAGGACCAAAACTCAGTTTCCAGCATCCACATCAGGCAAGACAAAGAGAATGAAGCCATCAATAGACATCATACTTTATATAAACACTGCACCTAGTGTTAGTGTTATCCTCCAGAATAGCACTGTCCAGAATCATAAGTCACTGATCCTTGTGTGGCTTTCAAGAGTGTGAAATAAAATGGGACAGTGGTATGGCAAATGCCTTTAAGCCCAGCATGAGGCTGAGGCAGAGACCTCTGTGACTCTAGCCTGCTCTATAAAGAGCATTCCAGGACAGCCAGTGCTACACAGAGAAACCCTATCTCAAAACCCAAAACAACAAAAAGTGTGAAATGGGTGGATACTGGCAGCAGGTTGAGAATGGGAAGATGGTTATGACTCATGTTAGTGGATAAAGGAGCTTGCACCAGACCTGAGTTGGGACCTACATGGTGGAAGGAGATAGTTGACTCCCTCTGTTGTCTTGAACACCACACTCACACTGGAGCAAACCACACAAATAAAAGTAACTTTAAAGTTTACTATTTGGGAGCTAAAATTGTAGCTGTGATAAGAGAACTTTCCTAGCATGTCAAAATAGCAAGAAAACCCAACTATTACTTTCAGGATTTATTTTTCTTAGTATTACTCCTCCCAAAGAAGAAACAGAGGCTTAATAATATTAATGACAATCACTTGCACCACATGCTGTGCATCACTGAACCTTACCACTGTTAGGTAGAAAACTGCCACTGCAGAGGCATGGAAAGGTGAAATGATTCCTCAGATCATCTGGCTAATAACAGTAATAATACCACCTAGGATGTGAAACTGGGATAGCCTGACGCTCTAGTGTTGGCACTTAACCATGGCCAGTCACTCTCGTGCAGCCAGAACTCCATTTTAATCATGCTGCATAATAAATGCAGAAGCAAAAGAGACAAAAATGGTAAGAGAGACCTGGATCAACAAGCCTACACACCTTCCTGATAAGGTAAAGGGAAGGGGAGGAAAGGGCGGGGCGGGGCGGGGCAGGGCAGAAAGAGAAGAACTGCACATCCTGGGACAATCCTTAGGTTGAAGACTGTTAGGCTCCTTTGCACTGCCCTGTATACCCGTGACAAGAGTACTACAAAACAGAGACTCACGTCAGAGTAGCAGAAGCCAGAGAGAAACCTGCCACCCATTTACCCAGTTACCTGGCTACCACAAGCCTGGTTATCAGGCTTCCATTTCCTAGTCTCCTCTCTGTCTAAGTCTAATCTGACCAACAGTTTTATTCAGTTTGTCCCAAAAAGCTTCTTTCCCTTTGAGCTCCTCCACTATGGCTAAAAAGAAAGGAAAATGTGTTGAATTCCTTTGTCTCTCTCACTCTGTGTGTGTGTGTGTGTGTGTGTGAGCGAGAGAGAGAGAGAGAGAGAGAGAGAAAGAGAGAGAGAGAGAGAGAGAGAGAGAGAGAGAAAGAGATTACAGAGCAGTGCCAACTTGTAAAGACAAGTGAAGTGCCAAATAACCGGCTAAAGAATAAAATTGCCTATTAAGAACCCAGAGCACCAGTAAAGTGAGGCTTGTCACTGTTAAACAAAGAATCATAATATCACCCCTCTGAGGGTCTCAGACATCACATCTGTGTATTATTTGAACATAGAGTGGGCAAATAAATATGTCTTCACCAGTCAAAGAAATATCAACATTCAATGTGTATTCTTCACGTTTTTTGTATCGTCTTGTTTACTGCTTTGAAATATAGTCCATTTGTTAAAGAGAAAGTGACTCATGTAAAATGCAAACAGCTTCTTGGGCTCTATCCCCCACCCACAGCTGATTGCTGAGTCTGTGGACAGGCTAACCACACTGCCCCATCTCTCACACTCACACTTCCAGTAACTAACCATACACACCACACAGTCTTCTAGAGAGAAGGGAATACAGGCTAGAGCCTCAGTCTGAAAATCCACCATCATCAACAACAAATCAAAAGCAGAGAAAAAAGATGACTTCCTAAGGGGATTCTTGAGGTGTTAACTTTAGAAAAAGAGAGAAAAATCCCATTTCCTGTCTCATCCAAGTACTTTAACAATAAAGAACCTTAAAACAGTTCAAGTTGTATTTAAGAAGCATTCCTTTAATTTCAGGTAATACTCTCTAAATTATTAAATTATTATTATTATCTAAATTATTATTATCATGGACATTTTTTCCACACTAATCACAGATTCCTAAAATAATTATGGTTGGCTGAAATTAATTCTAAAATTAATAGTAATGTAAAAAATTGAAATCTTTTTCTGCACAAGAAAATTAGTCATGCGTATTCCAACTCTTAGGGGAATTTGTTAAAGATGTGTGGTCACCAGCATTGAGTTACTGTCAACAATATCATATGACTAAATAACTACTACCCACTCCACCCCTCAAATCCTACCCACCAGAAAAATAAGGCTTTAAAGTCTTATCATGCTGACTCAGGTGCATCTTCATGTACTTTAGATTTTTTAAAAGTTAAGTTCTATGTCCACTTACATACGGCTTAGGTATCTACTCACACAGTGGAGGTTGATGAGCAAACAGCTGTCCTGTGTCTTGAGATAGACATTAGCTTCCTGCCTTCCCTATCCTCATAAGCTGCTACTTAAAGTTTGAGTTTTATGCAAGAAAACATTTTAAAGCCTTCAATGTTTTACTGCAGCAGACTTCAGATTCATTCCTGTAACACATTTAACATGAAACAGAGTTGAGACAGTTGAAACTTACCATATACATTTATCACATTTTAATCATCTATAAGTCAAAGGAATGCTTTCGCTATTTCAGTGACACAAAAAGAGGGTATTGAGACTAATAAATGTAGTAATATATAACCATAATCTATCAACTTCTTTATATAGGGCCATAGGCTATGTGAGCCAAAGTTACTTTTTTAATCATTTGACCTAAAGTTAGTTAAACAGGTATTCTTCAATTTTTCTGAAGTTTAGCAATTTATTTAGAATAACTGCCACATTTTTCTAAGTGGTGGATGGAGGGCCTTCAGTTCCCCAAGGACAGCTCTGTCACAGTGTAGAGACAGAGGTGTTAGTCCTGTTATGACAGCAGGAGGTGCTAGCTGTACTTCTGACACATGCCTTAAGGACCTAGAGCACAGGTAGGTTCCCAAGCTTGGTCCCTACAGTACCTCCACTGCTGCAGCCCAATCAAATGTCAGAAGGTGTCTCTGGAAAGTAAGACCACATTTCTGTAAGAATTACAGAATCCTACTCAAACTAAACTTTTAAAAGAAAACACAAAACCAAAATGTTTAGAAATTAGGAAGCAATTATAGTTAAGATAAACTCTTATCCCCATTTCATCAATGTATACATAGGCAACTATGATGCCATTTTGCACTAAAGAAACAAATACAAATACTTTAGTTAGAAGATTACATTTAAAAAATTATACTTCTAGATAAAAATGACATATTTAAAATTTTGATGCAGGAACTAGTAAGATGACTGAGCCAGGAAGGGCTCTTGCAGCCAGGCCTAAGTCTTGAGTGCGATTCCCAGAACCCACTGGGGGAAGAGAACTGATTTCAGTTGTCCTTAGACCTCCACAAGTCATGCCATGGCACTGATGGAGCCCTTGTCCCCACAGTAAATACATGTACAAAAACTGGTGCAGAATATTCTTAAACAGTATTATAGCCTGCATATTTATCCAATCTGTTTTTAAATTTTTGATCTCACTGCTATCACTAGAGAGCTACATATAGGAACAAATTTTAGGTTTAGATAGCTCAACATTTTTCTTTCTCATTGGCAATAAACTTCAGGCAAAATAAATTTCAATAAAATTGACCTTGAAAATCCAAAAACTATCCCCCTATCTAAATACACACTGGCTTCAATTTATCTATATTGTTCTCATTATCTATAGTAATGTTTAGGACAAGCTTTACTATTTCATGAATACAGGATAAATACCAGTTGCAGCATGACTTAAAAGTGTAAGAAATACCTTCCAAAGCCACCAACTTTCAAAGTATTACATTACCTAATGCTATATTGCATATATGCTATGCTAAAAGGTGACTAAATGAGTTTATTCATTCTTTATAATCTACTTATATAAACACAAAAGACCTAAGAAATAACTCAACTTTTCACAAAGCCTGTAACTTCCTGGAAAACCTTTCACAGTTTTACAGACATGCTCCACTCTACTCTCCTTCCAACAGAACTCTGTAAATTACACAGGCTTCACAGACTAAGGAACTGAGGCTGCACCTTTTTGGCTCCTCAAATCAGTGCTCTTCAGCATCAGGCTAGATTAGATGACAGGCCACAGAGGTCCACTCTATACAAAAAGCCATGTCTGGATCTGAGTATCGTATAGTCAAGCACAATACTAGTAACTTAGCTGTATCAGGAACATGTCAGGACGTCTATAAATTTAGGAAAGCCATCTCTTTGGAGGAAACAACTAAGGGAAATTGGAGGGAACAACCTCAAGGGGAAAAAAAGAAACACAACTGAAGTGCTGTTAAGTATAAAGGAAAGAAGCATACACCTCAGATGGTACAAAAGTGCTTCAACCAATCTGTCCCAGATCCCGCTCAACACTACACACTGTTCAATGCTAAGAGACACAACACAGCAGCTCCAACAGGTTCCCTCTTGCAGTTCTGAGCTCACGCAATTAAAGTCCTGAGACTAATTACCTGAGTCACTACAACTGTAGCAAATGATCAGGCTAAATTATCCACAGAGGGTTAAAGCTGGTGGATGAAGGCTCCATGAAGGCTGCTAAATACTTGGAGTTTTGAGGTGCATCCCAAAGGTGACTTAATACAAAAACATTAACTGATGAGAATCCCAGCAGATCTCCTACTAATCTGATAATCAAAATTTACCCCTGATAAGGACTTAGGTGAATCTCTGCCTCCTGATGTGGTATGCCAAGAAGCTTTTACCACAGACAGACATTCCAGACACAACTACATTCTTAACCTCAGTCATGCACAAACAAACGAGCCCAATCTAACAGATACTCAACAAAAAAATTTGCCACCCATCTTAAAAATATCAATGCCTGTAAAAACAAAAACAAAAACAAAAAAGTTTCTAATAACATGAATAAGAACAGAGAGATGCGATAGCAAATGGCAATAAGTGGTCCAAATAAGATTTCCTGGACTGAAATAAACAAGTTAATAAACATTACTGCAACTGTGTATGGCGGGCCATACCCATACACCTAGTACCTAGGAGACCGAGGCAGGAGGACTGCCATGAGTTTGAGGCCAGTCTGGGTTTCAGAGTGAGACTTGGTCTCAAAAAACAAAATGAAAACAAAACAAAACAAATATTATTGAGAAAACTAGTAAAAATAAAATACAGAGGACAACAGGCAATTAGACAGTAGTAATGTTACATTATGTTAATCTGGTAACAGTAATGTTTTTATAATACACAATGTCCTAGTCCTTAGGAAGAACACATGCTAATATCCATATGCTAAAAGAATACAAGCTAACACAATTTGATTGATGTACACAAGTCAATTCTCAAGAATCCCCCCAAAAAAATGTTGTTTAAAAAAAAACCAAAACAAAATAAAACACCACCACCAACAACAAACCACTTGTTGTGCAAGGATGGGACTTGAGTTCGACTCCCCAGAAGCTATATAAACCAACAGACAGGACACAGCAGAACACAGTGCCAGGGAGCCAGAAAGGAAGATCCCTGGGATTCTCTGGCCAGGTAGCCTCATCTAGTGGGCTGGCCCCAAGTCAGGGAAATCAAGCCTGCCTCAAAATACACAGTGGATGTCTCCTAAGGATCGACTTCTAACTTGTCTCCTGCCTTCCACATATGTGTACACAACCACAAGACCCAGCAACAACAACCAAAGAACATTCTGACTAAAATAATACAATAATATTTTGGGTAAAATATGAAAGGTCAGACCCTGCTAAGAGGCATACATGGAAGAATTTATACAGTTGCTGTAGCTATCTATAAACTTAAATTTCAAAATATTAAAAAAAAAATCCTCGAATCTACTATTCTAATAATCCCAAGCATCTAGTAAATCAGAAGCAGATTTCCTCCCTTACAGCTGTGTTTATGCTGCAGTCTAAGTGACTTATGGTCAGCACCCACAATGAATTCCAGGAAGCAGGGTCTGACAGATGAGTACTCACTGACACATGCCATGCAATAACAAGTTAGAATGCACAGATTGAAAGCCCCCCTTCCTTCCTTATTGTACTACTACAACCTTTCCTATACCTCACCACAGTTGAGGAGGCAAGCCTTTCTACCAGAGCACCACCTTTCCTAATCTGCAAGCATTCCTCCTTGCTAAAAACTCCAAATTCAGCTAATTTCTGGTCATGCCAGGTAGCAAGGCAGAACTGAAGCAACAGCCAATGAGCTCCCACAGAAACATGTTTACAGAATAGGGCTAGCCTGCAGCACGAAAAACCACTGCAGCCCATGCTGCTATCCCAGCTGGGAGGAGAGGCCTGTGACACAACCCACAAGCACAGAGTCCATGCCCTCTGAGCCTCAAGGTGGCTGTCACTGAGGGTGGGTAACGTGTGGAGGCCTGGAACTCTGTGGATCCTGCCCCAGACATCCTGTCTAGCCCCAAGATCACTCTGAGCAATAGTACAATATATTGGTGATGGCATAGTATTCATGGGGCTTCAGAAACCAGAAACCTTGAACGAGACCAATGACTTATTGGAACAAGAATTTGCATGTAAATCTGTTTGGGATACACACACACACACACACACACACACACACACACACACACACTGTGTGACACACTGCAGTTAGCAACACCACTTTGGCAAACAAATACACAATAGAGAAGTGAGAAAAATGAAAGGAAAGAGCAAGAGCAGGGCGTGAGTGATGCAAAGATGTGGATCTAAAGATCACTGGTACTAACAGCTGTGGGAAAAGGCTGTGGTGGATAGGAGAGCATGTTTTTGTCCAGTATGGCTGGCAGGGAGATGTGTAGCTTGGGCAGACTCTGTCTCTGAAGACACTGCCCAGCTGCATCTCTGCCCTTGATAGGATGCCCAAGATGGAGAAGATGGAGAATGGTTTATTTTTTGGAATGAGACTCCTGGAAAGATCTCTAAGGTCTATAGTGTCCTCAGATGCCATGTTCGTATCTGGGATTCGTGCGCACACACGCAGGCGCAGAAACACACCAATGTCTGTGGTCTGGGCTGCCACCCCAGGCCATGTTCATATCTGAAGTTCATATGGATGTCATGGTCTATACTACCAGCAGAATCCATGTAGATAGATGTCTGTGACCTATACTATCAGCAGAGGCCAGGTGGACATCTGTGATCTATGCTACTGCAGAGGGCTATGTTGATGTGTTCAGCCTGTGATGCCACCTGAGGCCATGATGAGCCATGTGTTGCTGGGGGCCATACCATGTTCTGTTCGTGGTCTGTACTGACTATGCTGAGGTCCTGAAGTCTGTGGTCCATGCTGACACCAGAGGCCATGTGGATGGTCTGTGTTGTCACCAGAAACCATATGAAAGTCCATGATCCTCACTACCTCTGACTGTAAAGGGCAAGGTAGCTTCTTTTGCAGTGGGATAGATGACTGCCGTCTCAACACCGCATGGCTATACTTGCCAACTCAAGTTGCTGGCACAGAAAGACCTGATAGGTCAAACTCCGTCACCCCAAGACCAGACATTTCTCTTCTGATTTCCTATGGTTAAAAAAAAACCACAAAATGAGCACCAAGGTACTAGGCTCTCTGAAGTCAGCTAGCACCCAATTTCCACCTCTTTAGCACAGGGCTCAGAAATAGTTCTTTATTGGTCTTAAGCTTGAAATACACTACATTCCAGCACTGGCCTCAATATAAGTAAGTCAAAGTATCCAAGGCCTACCTTTGGATTGGCTAGAACCAAAGATTAAAGAGACGAGTTAGTAGGTAAAAGTGTTTGCTGTGCAAGCCTGAAGATCTGAGTTCAATTCATGTTTAAAAGCTAGATGTGATAGCTTATACCTATGATCGCAGCAGCATCCTATGGAAGTTCATAGGCCAGCTATTCTGGAGCACAAGGTGGCTGGAAGAGAGACTGACTGCTTCATGAAGGTAGACAAGAACCAGCTCCCTCTACACACCAGCTGTCCATCAATGAATAAATTAAAAATGAAAGTCAAAACAAAGTTACTGTATTATTTAAAATAAAAGAGAATGGGAGTCAAAGTTTCAATGGATAAAATTTAAAACACTGGAAATTTTCTAAAATGGTCACTAAACATCTTCTGCTATGTGACCTCGAGACAAGTGTCTCAAAGCCAGAATCAAAAGCACTAGAGATGCAAATCCCTTGACCTACTCTATTACTAAAGAACTGGCTTCTGAAAACCATTCAAAGCCAGTACTTCCTAGCTAGTTTCTGAGTATTCTTAAGACTCTTCTTGAAACATAAAGAGAAAGATAATATTTGGCATAGGATATAGTAAGTACATATTTATAGTAGAAATGAAGATGGTTTTAAATTATTGGAAAGGTGGTAACTTCAATTTCAGTCTACTAAGAAGCCAAATTCTCTATCTCCAAAAGATATCCTTCAGCCTTGTTAGTCCCTAATTTCAGAAACATTCGTATAGGACCAGAAAGATGTTGAATTGAGTAAAATGATTTGCTGCACAAGCTGGTGGATACCGTTTTATTGGACAGAGAACTGATTACCTTCCGAGAATTGTGCTCTGCCTCCACACATGAACTTGGGCATCTTCTATCACACACAAAATAATGAATAAAATGTAAAGCAAACATACTCTTGCACATATTATATACAAAAACTGCTATTTACTGAATGTTGGCTTACACTGTCAGGAAGAATGGGCTGAGACAGAAATGCTGCCAAAAGTTTGTGGCCGGCTACCTTGTGCTACATTGTGAAATTCTGTCTTACAACAAACAAAACACAAGAAGGAATAAAGAATGTAAGGAAAGAATCCACATTTAATGATTCAGAAAAACTTCAACTTTTCATTGTCATCATTTGTTTGGTTTTTGATATGTCTCACTAAGTAGCATAAAGTGGCCTTGAACTAGTAAACCATCTGGAGTGCTGAGATAGGCATACAATCACCATGCCTAGCCAATGCCAGTTCTTAAAACTTGAGCTATTACATTCCCCACAAAATTCCAAAAGGGCAAACAAACAAAATCTCTACTGTAAATTTTAAAGAAACAATATTTTCAATTTTAGTATTAATAAATGCTTTGGTTAGCTAGAAATAACAGTGTGTTGGGGCTGGGATGTAGCTCAATTGGTAACGTGTCTTACCGGCATACATGAAGCCCTGACGTCAATCCCAAGCACAACATAAATTGGGCACAGTGGCACACACTCGAAATCCCAGTACTTGAGAAGGAGGATCAGAAGCTCAAAGTCATTCTTGGGCTAGACAGCAAGTTTGAGGGCACCTACCTAAGACCCTACTTAAAAAAACGAAACAAAACAAAACAAAAAACGTGGTTTTTACTAATCATAAATAGCTAGTAGGAGCCAAGTTGTATTTATTACCATCTTACTGTTTAGAAGAACAACTAAATATGTGAATATTCAAATTAACAATGTTAAAAATTTATGGAAAAATAGGTAAAAATTTAAGGAGGTGAAGATTAAAGCATACACAGAGAAAATATCTAGATGGTCTGTCCTGAACTAATGTAGTATTCCCCTGCGAGGGTGATAATGGTCCATTTTATATGCTTTGTTCTGAACTACTGGACAGACATTGTGATACTAAAAAGGGGCACAGAGACTTCCAAATTCAGCACTGCAGAGTAAACGGTTGCTCTCAAAACTGGTAGAACTGAGATAAGAAAAGGTAAAGGAAAGAATGGATATAATTTATAATTTCATATAAAATGCAATTTGTACAATTATGTGACAATAAAATGTTTTAATCGCTTGCAACAAGATAAACTTAAATTAAAAAAGCATGAAGGCCAGTGATCATTTAACAAATGAACAGCCTGGCAGCCTGAGTTTGTGAAAGGATAGAATCAATTCCACAAAGCTGTCCTTTGATCTCACACACACTACACAAAATCACAGCACAAGCTCTGTCTTCAGTTAAACATATATTCATGGACACACGAGGGAAAAGGATGGCAAATGACATGGTAAAGGAAAAGGCAAATTCAAGCCAACCAATGAGAAGAAAGCTGCCTATAATAATTGAGCCATGTTCACAGACATCTAGACGTTGTCAAAAAATAATTTTTTTCCTTTTGTGCGCACGTGTGTGCATGCCTGTGTGCATGGTATATGTACATATGTTTGAATATAAAAACACAAGTGTGCATTTGTGCATACAAATGAAGGCCAGAGGCTGACATTGAATGATTTTGTTGATTATTTTTGTCTTAGCATTAAGGCAAAAGCCAAGGCTTGCCCACTTGGGTAGTGTCTTGTCAGCTTACCCCAGGGATTCCATCGCTTTCTCTAGAGGGATGGGGATTACAGGTGGGCTGCTCCATCCTGTAATTTTATGTGGTGCTTGGGCATTAGAATTCTGGCTCCTGTTTGGGCAGAAAATACTGTTTCCTCTCCATTACAGGAAAATAGAAATTTATATAGAGAAAACCTAGCCCTCCTTTCTGCTCACCACAAGCCCCTTACATGAAAGGACTTAAAGAACAAACATAACAAAAGTTAAGTTTCTTGAGCAAAGTAGATTTAACAAGGAAACAGATTTCTAAGAAATGATTACAAACTACAGAAGAGATGGTCTCCTGCAAATAGCACCACTGCATCAGCTGCCAGGAGAAGCCAGGTGGTCCTTTTCTGAGAGCTGCCTCTATAAAATCAGCACCGGCTGGACACCTGGCAGACTTCTCAAAATCACCTTAAGGAATTATAATTTTCAGCATGTCACATATCATCCATATTTAGTACATTGCACTTATGAAAAATGTCTATTCTGTAACCTAACCAGCAAAGCCAGTACTGTCTGGCTTTATTCCAGTTTGGGTACTATAGCTGAGGTTAAGCTGGAAAAGCTGTGGTACACAGGAAAACTCTTGGGGAGAAAAAAACTCCTAGCTTCATTTACTCTCTCTGCCCCAATTATTTGCAGAGAGTGAGAACTTGATCCACATGAGAATACAGCCCATGCTTCTCTCCCAAAGTGGAAGAGTCCAGAAAGATCTGCTACACCAAGAGGGCAGCCAGAGGCCTGGGTGATCCGTGGGTACGCCACTCTCCCAGCTTGCTTTCTTTCTTTGGTTGGCATAATGCATCAGAATTTCACAGAACAAAATTACAAAAGGCCTATGTTCAGATTATTTCAAGACATTCAGACTTTACAGAAATGAGAATTTCTATTTTTAAGTCAGTTATTTTCCTTTTCTAAACTATAAAACCAACTCCTATGAAGTCCATCAGAAAAGAGTAGATAGCCCAGTCAGAAAACATCTTCAGATCAAGTAAATGATGTGTCTCAGGTTTTCTATTGCTATTGTTAGGGTCCTGGAGAAGTCCCACAAAAAACCACTATCCACAAATACAATCAGCAAAGCATTTATTATCTCGAGAAATGTTTCAGCATGCTGGGGCTGGCTATCCCACACAAAGGCAAGAGGATGATGACCCTAAGAGGGATGTGTGGGCTTCTTTTAAGCACAGACAAGAGGAAGCCCTAAGGCAGTTAGAGATGACTGGTTCAAGCAAGTGGCAACCATATTAGTATGCTCTAGTTGGCCAGGGCTAGCCAGGAGCTGGTCAGAACTGCAGTTTTCCACTTTGAAGCAGACTTAGCCAAGTCTCAGGCTTTGTCTTTATTTGGTTACCATCTTTAGCTGTTTATGGCTTTGGCCACTCGGCCTCCTCATCTTTGCTGCTGGGGTGTAGGAGACTGTCCTTTGGTCATGGCTCTTCTTCAGTCTCAGAAAACTGAAATTGAGGCCTGATCTCTGAGAGAAGACTGAGCAAGCAGCCTGTCTTCCCACTATGATGTAACACCATGACCAAAAGCAAGTTGGGGGAGGGTACTTGTCTTATGATTCCATATCACACTGTTCATCACTGAATAAAGTCTGGGCAAGAACTTAAACAGGGTAGGAACCTGGAGACAGGAGCTGATTCAGAGGCCAGGGGGGTACTGCTTACTGGCCTGCTCCTCATGGCTTGTTTAACCTGCCTTCTTAACACCCAGCCAGGGATGACATTACCCACATCAATCACTAATTAAGAAAATGTCTTACAGGCTTCCCTACAGAATTTATTCATGGAGGCATTTTCTCACTTGAGGCTCCCTCCTCTCAGATGACTCTAGATCTGTCAAACTGACAAAACTAGTCAGCACATGATGACATAACAAGATTTCTAGAGATTATGATTTTAGAAAAATTCTCAGTTTAGCGGGAGAAGTAAATCCATCCACAAATAACCAAAAAAAAAAAAAAAAAAAAAAGGAATAAAAATGCTGTGCTGTGTTTAACACCTTACCCAGGGCATAAGTATCTTACCTACCTTCTGTTTACCTGGAACATTACTTAATAATCTTTCATCTTTTACTTAAAATACAAAACCACCTTTCTTCCTTTCATCAATCAATATTACCTTTTCTCTCAGCATTAACATACAAAGTTCTGGCTGAAATAAAATATTCTTCCTACTGTTACTCATTATTTTAAGACATACAACAAGTTAGATCAAATGACCACACAACAGCAAACTAGATCATCATTCTTTCTGTACTGACAAGCACTCTAAGTTATTCAATGCTCTCTCTCTGAAAATGTTAAGGTATTAGAAGTGCAAAGTAGTTCCTAATCTGTCAACTAAATAGCCATTGTAAATGATTTGTCTGTAGTCTGAGAACATTTCTGCACTACCAGGAGCAAATGTTCAAACTTAGGAATGTATAATAAGATGCTAATACTAATGGTTATAGTAAGGATGTAATTAAATATGCATTAAAATTAGAATGTTTCTTATTAAAAAGAATGAATCACGGATATTGAGGAAAATCAGTAACCTTAAGTGTTACTTTTTATCTAACATGTTTTACTTGATTTTTATAGTAACACTGTATAATTAAAAAGATTGTTTTTTTCAATGGAACTCTCTGTAAAAACCAATGGACAAAGAGGTCCTGGCAACCTATTCCTTTTGTGAGACATTTGATTGTTCTAAGAAATCACATTTTAGAATAAGATGAGGCTTGGCGTTTCATGCCAGTCATTCAGTATCCTTTGGTGTCCTCATTCCCTAGCTCCAATATAGCATCATCTTTCTTCACTCTTTTTTGACATAAAGTCACCTAACACTTAGGACAGACTAAAAAGACAATAGAACATTTATAAAATCTTCCTGAACCTACTCCCAACCCCTAAAATAGGGTTTCAGCACACTGCCCAGCTCAGCTTCGAACTCCTGTGGTCAAGTAACTCCTGTTTCACCTCCCAACTCACTGGGCCTAAAGAACCATCCAAGAGACTCATTGATGGCTAAATAAATTTACTTCTTTATTTATTCATTCATTTATTCATTTATTTATTTATTCACTTATTTATTTATGCAGGATTTCCTTTGGTGACATCTGTTTGCTAAATGGAGTAAGAGCTATGATGAGAATATCTTCTAAATCAAAACCTACTGAAGTGTGACCTAGCACCAAGGAATATTTTAGTGGAAATCCAAAAACTTTTGGTAATGGGTTTTGAGGTTGGGCAGAAAGAGAGGAGAAGTTATGGGAGTAAGGAAAAGAAAAGGAGCCCCTCACTCAATAGACTGTAAAGACAGCTTAGAATCAAGAATCCCAACACAAGTAACAAAATCTGCTGTGAAGACAACATTCGTTTTTAAGTGGTATCTTATTTAGATGTATTTGGTGTGTCCCACACACTTCCCTCATTCTTATGGAAGTTGGAGAAGGGAGTCGGCTCACACTCTACCACGTGGGTCCTAGGAAGCAAACCCAGATCACTATCAGCCTTGGTGGAAAGCACCTTCACCATCTGGCCCCTCATTTACATTTCTCAGCAACCTTTTGAAGATCATAGCTCTGAAACCCACAAAGTCACATATAAAACTACTGTGAACACAATAAAACACAGCTCTATGTTGAAGAGCTCATATATACTTGGGTGTGCCTTATCCTTTCCCTGAGTGTCTCTCTTTCTAACTCCTGCATTTAAAACCATATTATTAAAAAACATCCTTTTTGTTGGGTTCATATTAGTTCATTCTGAAATTTCTTAATACAGTCAAGGATCCAAAATGGAGGTATATGAAAAATATTCAGACTGCTATAGGCAGCAGCATGGAACTGTCTTTACCTCTGCTACCACTGACAGGTCGAGCAAAGAAGCATTTCAATTTTTGGTGCTGCTTCAGGTACATGGCCCTATATTTTCTGAATGCCCAAAAAACCAAAAAAACAAAAACAAAAAACAAACAAACAAACAAACAAAAGAAAAGTTATTTCTAAATGTTCTAAAAAAAATTAAAAAGTAGAAAGAAACTTAAGACTGTACTGCCTGGTACTGGAGAGGTGGCTCAGAGGTTAAGGGCACATGTTGCTCTTGCAGAGAGACCAAGTTTAATTTAATTCCTAGGCTTCAAATGGCAGATCTATGGGGTCTGATAACCTCTTCTGACCTCAAAACTAGGTATGCACACGCTGCAGACATATAGTTAAACAAAACCCTCAAATAGAAAACAAACAAACCTCTGCTGCCCAAAGAGATACAGCTCCTAGAAATAAAAATTACAATACCCCATCACCTGCTACTTGTTACCTCATGTTTCTAAGCTCCAGTTTCAGAGTTCTAACTAGCAGCAGGAAACAAGTGTCTCTTCAATACAACTCTATTTAAGGCCTTGTTCCTGGTTCTTTTTTATGTTGGGGGAAGGGGAGTTGAGAGAGTGTCTTCCACTATATAACATCAGTACTAAAATGTCTCCATGCCTGGCTATCTGGATTTTTTCGGCTAAACTATCTACTGGAAATTCACTTACGTATCTTCCTGCTTCTGCCAGTAAAAAGACAATGGGGGAAGAACAGACTAAATAAGCTTCCAGTGAGCTCATTGCAGGACAGGATAAGAACAGAAGAGGACTTTCATAAATGCTTTGTCTGCACTTTCCTCTCTAATTTTCACAATGTCCTTTGGAGGTACAAACAGGTGAGAAAATTAGAGAAATCAACTGGCTCAAGCCACATTGATGGTAAGTCACTGTATTAGTCTGTTTTCTGTCCCTGTAACAAAATGTATGTACACTTATAAAGAGGCTACTTATAGCTTGTTGTTTGGAGTCCAATCCAAGACTGGGTGGCCCGAGAGGTTTGAACTCTGGTGAGGACTTAATGGTAGATGGCAGAGCAATTGGCTGGAGCCATGCAGAAGAAATCACAAGCTGAGACAGGAAGCCAGATTACGAAGCCATGCTTGCTCTTTCGTAAATAACATTCTCAGAGGAATCCACACCCATAAACCGATTCACTCTCTTCTGACCTAACTATGACCTCAGTGACCCAATTACTTTGTACAAACCCCTCCATTCTTAAAGAATCTAACACTTCTCAGTACTGGTACACTTAAGCTTCACTCCTCTTAAGGACTCAATAGCCAAACCATGGCAGGGGTAAAGCAATGATCTGAACTAGAGATTCCATCTACAAGATCAAGGAAATACAGAATAGGACAAAGAGTCTGATAAATGAGTCATGGTCACTAATAATTTATTTCAAGAGACATTTTTCTGAAGATCAGGTATTAAATAAGTGTATCTGGGTTGAGTACACACACACACACACACACACACACACACACACACACACACACACACAAAATGTGTGTGTAGCACACAAGCACCTGATTCTAATAATAAGATACATAACCTGAAAAAGTTTCAGAGTTGTATAATTTTAATAAGGAATGGTCACCATTATCAGAAAGATAAGAAAGTTAGCAAATCACAATACAATATGAAATACAAAAACAGAGCAAACAAACCCACCTAAACCTAACCAAGGAAGGGAAGCTGCAGAATAGTGACTTCCTCTGTCTCAGGACAGAACTGTTTTGCTTATGATGGATATTGCCTGCTTAGTACTTTAAATCAACCTAGTGTTAGCAGAGCCAAAGTGACCTACTATCCTTGACATAAAAACACCTACAAGCTGCATTCTAGATGGGCAGAAGAATAATAAAACACAGTTCCAACATTTCCACAGATGTCAAGGTCTAGAGCTCAAACTAGTTAGTCTAAAGGAGACCAGGTAGAAATCAAAGCTCAGGCAGCTACAGGGAAGGAAGACTAGTTACTTTCAGACACGGGAAGCTACACATATCGGGTAGTAACCCACAGGAAACATCTAGAGGTACAGATGAAATTTCAACTCAACATTTATTTGAATACGAGCTATGAGGAAACAAAAATAAGTACTGCATCGTCCCTACTGTGCTGTGTTTTAACATAAAGGCAAATGTATTGAATTAACTGCCATCTTGTATGATGAATAAAAAAAAAGCTATAAAATCTGAGTATCCTGTCAGAAATATCTGAAAGGTCTATCCACACCAAGCAGAACTATGTAAAGGTGATTAAGGCAACACATAGGGTATTTGGAAAGACTGAATTTAATTCATTGACCAACACATAAATACATACAATTGTTTGACACATAGATGAAACGGCCCAAGACCATGTTGGGCCTCTTACAAAATCCTTCAAATGTTAAGTAAAGAAATCTAGACACGTACTGTCCAATATAGTATCAATGAGCCACATGAAGTTTCCAAGCCTTTTAATTTCACTTAATTTAAATTTAAAAATCTACCTTTACCTACCATGTTAAACAACATTAGCCTACTGTACATGAAAAAAGACTATTCTTATTCAGGAAGAATGTGTATTTCCTATCATGAAAGAAATGAAGATGAAGTTATAGGTATTTGTGAATAAGGAGAGGCAGGGACAAGAAACTGAGAAATTCTAATGATAATCTGTACGTTAGCTATGAAATGAGATGGACTATTACAGAAGTCAAAATCTTATAAAGCAACAACAGCTTAAACCAACCACACAGTAAGATGAAAAAAGTCTATAACCTGAAAAGAGAGCCAAGATCAAGAATGAGTTGTAAATTTTATAGCTTGAAGTAAAATTTTTATCTATTCTTTGGCCATTTCAAACATGTAGTTTGATTAGAATGTCCCCATTCTGCTTTCTCTGGTTCCTGTTTCCCTATTTACATCCTTCCTTATTCCCAATACAGCTACCTCTACTTTCAAACCTTTGGTAAAATAAAAATAATAATAAAAAATAAATTATAAAAGATATTGTTGGGATACTTGGCAAAGTTGAATATAGACAGAAGACTATTAACAAAAATAACTCATGAATTTTGATAGTTTTAATCTCACTAAGAGAGTATTCTGTTCTAAGGAAATACAAAGTGTTGGGAGACATGTCTCCCTCTAGCCTGCAGAGAAACAGTTTTCATGTACACACAGCAGGCCAAACTGGAGTGCAGGACAGAATGAAAGGGTAGAGTAGGGCCAGAAGAGCTCCTGAATGCTTCACACTTCTACATAAAAGCCTCAAATAAAGCAGGTTGGTGATGGTGCACACCTTTAATCCCAGCACTCACACTCAGGAGGCAGAAGCAGGCAGACCTATGTGAATTTGAGGCCAGTCTGATCTAGAGAGTCAGTGCTAGGACTGTTAATTAGAAAAACTCCATCTCAAAAAAACAAAACAAAAAAAAAGTTTAAAATAAAATCAAAATAGAAAGTTTCACCTTCAGTAAAACATTTTTAAATTATAGAAGAATGACAGCTGTATCAACAAACCATAAATACGTGATTTTCCTGGGGTAGCTGAGGTCTACAAGTAGAGTAGAAGGCAGAACTAACTGGTCATGAGCATTCCTGAGTACTGGGAAGAAATGTGACTCAAGAGAGAATCAGAAACTAAAGGAAAAGATGAGGCAAAAACTTTTGAGTCTTAGTAGAATAAGAAATGGAAAGACTGTATTCATTGAGAGGTAGGTATTGGCATTCACTATGAGCATTATTAATAGTTCAAAAAGGTGAATTAGCATCACAGTGAGGATATCTGCTTTATAACCCATAGTATGTTTAAAATTTTAAATCTGACCATACCAAGTGCTGATGAGGGAAAACAATTTCAATATCCTACTAATGTATATAGTAAAAGACAGTTTAATAGTTTCTTACTGAGTTATCATATATATGACCAAGCAATTCCACTTGTAAAATACAAAAGATTTAATAAAGTAGTCAGAAAGAAGGCTTCATGGTTAATAATTAAATGCTATTAATCCTTGAAGGGGATCTGGGTTTGGTTACCAGCACCACATTGCAGGTCACAACTATGTGCAAGTCCAGTTTCAGGGAACCTTATGCACTCTTCTGATCTCCTCAGGCAACAGGCATACATGTGGGTACATACACATACATACATGCAGGGAAACACACATCAAATCAAATTAAAACAAGAGGCTAAGGGGCTAGCTAGTCATATACAGCTAGTGGTAGGAAACATCTCTAGCAAAACTCTCTGTTTAAATTTTCAGCACTGCAAAAATAGAACAAATGTAATTCAGTGGTCAATAGAGGAGTGAATTGCTATCATTAAACCAATCCTCCTAATCTGTTTTCACTACTCTGCACAGAAGCTGTCGCAGCTATGGCTCACACCATTCTTTCACGCTAGTTTCCTGTGCAAAGAACTGCTGGAGTGACGACAAGCTACTGGACAAGTGTAATATAGATGGCATCTGCTAACCAGCAAGGCTTTGGTCACAATAAGCTAAAACAAGCTTTCTTTCTCCCTCCCCCCTCCCCCTAACAGATTCTAGTCTCTTCTTCATTTGACTACTTTATGGTCACACCTTTCCAAGTAAATTAAGCTTTGGATTTATAACTAAAATTGTAAAAAGGAGAGGCTCTCTATCACTAAGCAGTAGCAAATATATATAACAAATCATCAGGGCATGCCGATTTCACCCTTTTCTGGTTTCCTGACCTCTGCTGAGATGCTTCAGCAATAACTGAAAACCACAGTTTGGCACATTTGTGTTTGTGTGTGTGCATAAATTCTGGCATATAGATAAGATAGTATATACAATACTAACAAATTAGAAAATGTTCATATCCTCCAAAATCATCAAACGAGATGAACTTCTTTGGAAATCTCGGCAGTTTGCAAATTTATCTGACTAGGTAAATAGTGTGACAACCTAGCAAACAACTCAGTCTCCCACTGTGCAATGTGGGGCAGCCTGCAATTCCTGCACTCAGGAGGAAAACAGAGCAGGAGAATTAAGTTTTCCTAATAAAATATATATTTATAAAATTCTACAGCTACCAAATATGTGTTATATATTTCAAGCAACTGGCTAAAAGGGTTCTGTATTCTACTTACCAACATAAAATTCTTTCCAAATTACATACACTATTATATAACATGAAAATCTTATTACAACAAAAATTCTGTCACTGTTGTAGTACATATATTGTTATTTTTCAATTTCCACTATTAAAGACTAGTTAAACATTATTTTAAATAGTAAACATGCTATCTTAAAA
Source organism: Sigmodon hispidus (assembly GCA_004025045.1). Classification (NCBI taxonomy): domain Eukaryota; kingdom Metazoa; phylum Chordata; class Mammalia; order Rodentia; family Cricetidae; genus Sigmodon; species Sigmodon hispidus. The sequence continues at coordinate 92,212 of PVIH01001921.1, forward strand.
TTTTGAACAGCAGTAGGGTAATTTCTGATTCAATAAAATTTAAAAGTTAAAAACAAAAACCCTATATCTTTCATCACATAACCTATGAATATTTACTGTAACTACCTTTATTTTCAATGGTATTAAGCATCCACTACCTTTAAAGAAATTAAGTACTAGTCAGTTACTTCTTTCAAAACTAAAATGGAAAAGCTATTTTTTTTTGTTGTCCCGTAATGAAAGACCTTTTGTTTTAAATTCATGCATTGTAGGGTAGATGACAGAGGATGGTAAAAGAAAAAAAAAACTGGAATAAAAACTATTCCAAATCAATAATTTTTAGTATGCTTTCATTCTTTTTAGTGATTGTCCTGGCAAAGTCTTATTTGATACTGAAGAACTGGTAAGCAGCCTCAGCTAGCATGCAGTATGTTACCCATACTGTCTGCCTTGTGCTCTGAAGCCAACACTACACACCTGGATGCAGGCTAGACCTTTACACAAGGCCCAATTTATCAGGTACAGAAGCAGCCATTAGCATTTCCATAGCTCAGATAAAGTGCTTTCACACTCTGCCTAATCTTCCTCTAACACAGCTTGGTCTCAAGCTTTTATTAAATATGAGGAATTCAACAGTTTGGAAATTCAAAACAGGCCACATATGAAAAATTACCTTTATGCTTTCCCTATGTCTCATCCTCTTTTCTTCTTATATCATGGGGATGCTAAAGTATCCTGTCTTTTTATGGAATGCTCTTTCAAAAAAATGTCACAAAGTTTTGAGCTTTTCCTAAAGGGAAGAACTGTAAAAAACTGGCTAAAGAAAAAAGTGGAGTAGTGTAAGGAAAAATGTAATAAAAATCAGAACAAGTATGCTCATCCTCAAGTCTAGAAAAGACATTCAGCAAGGTGTTGAATCTGAAAGCCTGCTGCAAGTTCAAAGATACCTTTGGCCATAGAGACCTTATCTCAAAACGAGAGAACACACCTTAGTGGTGGGAAAGGACTGTGGTTTCAGTCACATTATGTTATTAGTAAGGCAGTTTTGGACAAATTAGCTAGCCTTTCTATATGTCCCATGACCTTTGTTGTGAGCCTAGTCTTCAATGGCTGAGCTATCCCTGAAGTGCTGTCCCATGTCTTTTAAGGCTGTTTAGAGAATACCAGAGAGAATGTTTAGCTGCAATTATTATTATTAATAATAATTATTATTATTCCTAGGTAGTTGTAGCTCCAAAGGCAGGAATCCTTAAGTAGACAAGAATGCACAGTCAACAGTGCATTCTATCTGCAAAGAATGGTGGAGAGGTCAGCTAGGTGGTTGTTCTAATAATTTAAGCAAAACTGATTGTGGCTTGTGCTCAGGAGATAAGGAAAACAAGTGGACAGGTACTAGAAAGAACTACTGATTTACAGTTAAAACTTTGTGGCTAAGTAGGGTAATAGAAAGCACTGGAGTGACACTCAGGTCCATAGGTGAGCTGGATTACTAAAGGTCTCTATACACACACACACACACACAGAGAGAGAGAGAGAGAGAGAGAGAGAGAGAGAGAGAGAGAGAGAGAGAGGGAGAGAGGGAGAGGGAGAGGGAGAGAGACTGACTCGTATCTGGGTGTAAGAGTTCAGTTTTGTAACCAATAACAGTAAGGCTATGTGGCTGGAATGAGGAAAGTGTTAAGAATCCTCTGAGGCCCCATCACTTACTTGATGGTTACAAGAAGACATTATTTGCAAAGAACACAGAAGTTCACTAACAGGGGAACAGATAGTGTCATTAAATTCATGGGAAGTTTTTCCAAAGCTGTCAAAAGTACTAAATGTTACAGAGGAAGTCAGTACAGGACAAAAATACATGAGGAGAAGAGATCCAGGTGCCAGCAGAGGGCAGAAGGAAAACGTACAGAGAGGAACAGATGAATCTGCTCTCATCTACCAAAATGCCACTAACCACAAAACTGCTTCAAATGAACTCTAATCACATCCAAACCAAGAAAACCAAATTCATCCAACAGATTCAGTTATCAACTCATAAAAACCATCAAAAAACACTTCCTATGTTACCAACAGGAGTTAACTTCCTAAAACACTTAGAAGCCATACAGGAAAGACATTTCAGAGCTCTAAGATCTGTTATTATGCAGAACAAAAAAACTTCATAAATAAGAAGCTTCTAGGCTGTCTCAAGTTTTATCAACTTAATATCTGCTAAAGTTTTTCTGTATATAATTGAGAGAGGAAAAATCATTACATCCCCCTGAACTGCCTAACAGTAGGGACTCTGCATTTTTAATTGTTTTTTTAAATCTTTCCCTAATATCTAGATAAATTCATAGATTATCTTCTCCTTAGCACTCACGGACATTTATTCTTCCCCTGAAGCCACTGAACTAAGAGGGCAGCGGCCCCTACTTGTCAACCAGAGACCAGCAGAACAGAGATACAAGAGAGAAAGCAGTCAGGGTATTCACTTCTCAAAGTTTCTGTGCTCCCCAGAGCAATGAACAGGTAAATTCTTACCTTAATAACTATTAAAATGTAATCAACAGGCATCGCTTAAGTGGCTACTACTAAAATCATTATGCATATAATTACTTTCATCTCTATGATGTGGTACAGTTAAATTGTAAAAACATCAAACATTTTCTCTAACTCCGAATTAGAAAATTATTTTTTGATGAAAATAAAAAGTTTCAAGTGTTTTTTCTTTTTTAAACATAAAAAATGAAAATGTCTGAGAAAGAAAATCATTCATAAATTACAACAAAAAAGTTGGCATTAGAGACCCACCCCTGCACCCCCAAACCTATACCATCCTGGGAACAAACATCAAGACAAGCACAGCACTAGCAGCTGTGAAAATAATGATTCTGCCATCACAAAACTGTAAGAAAAAGTTACAGAAAATAAATTCATTTACAATGGAAAATGAAATAGACTAAGATTACATGTGCTCACCATGAGTAACAGGACAGTCCATGTTTACCATTATCCCTATGAAATAAGTTAGTAATTTTGAATTTTGCCTTAAAACAACTTTCAAATTTATTCTGCAACATCAGTCCACCAGCTCCTAACTCAGTTATAGTCCATCACACATAGAAACCAACTCCTGACAGCATGGATCATCACTCTTTGAAAACAAAGCACAGACATGTCTGGAAATACTGTATGTATACAGTTATGTTTTTTATCTTTAACCAAAAAACCTCTAAACACTGGAAAAGCGTAGATATTTTAAAGCATAGCACTACACAGATTTTGTCTTTTGAGTATATTTTTAAAGTCTCCAAGTACAGAACACAGTTGACAAAGGCTATTTACTTATTACACGTTCAGAAACAAGTAACTATTGTTCTCATGGGGACTCTCTAAAAATGTCCCTGATATACTTTCTTAGAAAAAAAAAAAAGTTATGGTATAAGCTTACAGAAGCAGCACATACTCAGGAGGGCTCGTGCCAACAAAGCCAGTGTAAAATACTGAGCCCTGAACATGCTGAGAGTAATACCCATGATAAATAAATAAAACAGCCAACAGAGATACACAATTGCTTACTAAGGTGGGTAAAAACATTCCCAATTTCCTTCAATTAATTTTAATATCCAGAAAATGGATTTAGATCCATCTATATCTTGGAAAATGGAGTTTAAAGTACGCTATTTGTTTAGACAAAAACTACCCAACAACTCAGGCACAATATAATAGAAAACTAAGGGGTTACTCTCAGGGAACTCTGAAGCTGTCCTGTGGGAGGCAAGAGAAAAGAGAAAAGAAAATCTTCCAGGAAGGCAATTGAGCCAGTGAGTGTTGGCATCCCTTTATATAGGTAAACCTATTCCAAAGGAGAATTTTTCTTGAATAAATGAATTAGTATTTTGCAAAAAGAAAAGGGTTGCAGTATACACAGATATATAGTCATTGTAATACCAATTAAAATAGTAAAAAATTAAGAACAATCTAAAGGAAAAGATGAAAAAGTAGATTAACTTCAGAGGACTGTACAGCTACCAGAACTAAAACAGTTTAACATGAGATGTCCAGTACACAATTACATTTACTGTAAAATGCAGAAATTTAAGCTACAGAGGTAGAGGGAAAATGAGGCCATGCAATTGTACTGTGAGCATACATGTGACTTCCTGATTGTACTACAGTATTGTTTAAGCAATAGCCACAGGAGAAAGGCATTGATTTTCAATGCTTCGAGTGATCTGGAACGAGCAGACAGCAAACACATTCACTGGCTGAGAGGGCTGGGCTGGCACCTGTGCTGATATTAAAAGGAAGTTTTAACACCTTGATTCCTCAGAGCAAAGGGCACAAGAGAAAAGGAAAAAAGAATTCTGAAGTATACTTCCAATTTATTAAGTAAAAATGTTAATAGATCCACAGATACTTTTCTCAAGTTTTGGTAGCCCACCTATAGCTGTTAAAAATGTAAATCCATGTTTTCCTGTTTTAAAGGGATGTTAATCATTATCATCACCTTTCAAAAAATAAATTCTGAAGCAGTTTTACTTTGTTATATGTAATATCTATCAATGACCTTTATACTGAGATACTAAAAATGTCAACATACTCCTAAATTTAAAACATACTGAAATACTGAAGTAAAAGGGGGAGTGGTATACTAAACAGGAAAAAAAAAATAACCAAAACAACTAGCATTTCTATTTTTTAAAGAGAACAAATTTCTCATTCTTTTAGCAAGTTAACAGTTTAGATTTAAAGAAAATGGTATCAAACAGACCTCAGGATGTCATATATAAAAACTGACAAATGACTGCTTCAATATCCGATTCAAGAGAAAAGCCTGTTAGTGAAGATGATTTTGATTCAAAGATTTTTAATGGCACTAATATTCTAAACTAAAAATAATAATAAAGTCAAGTTTGATTCTTTGAGCACCTATTTCCTGTTCAAACAGCCCTTTTGTTCTGCTTCCCTGCTTAATTTTAATGTTCAGTTTGCATCAGAAAATAGAAACAATGACAAAGCCTCGTATACACAAAAGCATAAAGAAGCAAAAGTATAAAATATAAGATCATTACAAGATTAGAACAAAAATCCTACCAACAAAACCTCCACAATTTTCTGTTTGCTTCACCTCAGATTAACTTCACTTGAAGCTGTACTCCAAAGCAACCAAACCTGAATACCAAGCTCCACCTCCCGCAAGTCTAGTGGCTGAAGAGTCAAATCTCCTCCCTGTTAGTGAGGCTGATAACTGTGATTGGATACGACTAATATCCATTATTTTAAAGAACTTTTCCTCGCTAGCAGGTTAGGTTAAACACACTAAACCCCTGGATAAGCTGGTTTCTTAAAGAAACAGGCTGTAATGTTTCAGTTTTCCCATCATAAGCGATTTGCTTTCTTTTGTGTGGGTTAAAGTACAATGAAAATTCACAGAAGCAACTTTCATTTACTCGGCGATAAGCTATGTAAGATGCATGCTTTTAACATAAAAAACGTGCTGTTTTTACATAGCTACAAAGCCTTAAGCAGATTTTCTCTTTTAAGAGAGTTAATATTTTATGTGAAAAATTTAAATATCTACAAAAACTCCATAATAAAATTTTGCTAAGAACTAACAGTGTGTTCTCTAAGATTTAGTGAGGACTATTAACTTAAGAAAAAAACAAAGGCAAACAAAAATCCAGCCTTTTAAAAACAAACCCTAAATGCTAGAAATTCATTTCTAAGTTAAACCCTAAATGCTAAAAAGTCACTTCTAAGCTATCTATCAAATCAAAACACTAAAATTCTAAGTGAACCAAAGGTTGCTATTTCCAGTAAAAACTGCTTATTCACTGCAAAAGGAGATTTAAAGACACAAGGCAATTTGTCTAATGGCACATTCAGGAATAAATGTTAATTTGTTTATGTTACAGTGCAAAGGGATCTAACACAGAATCTCAACCATACTAGACAAGCTTCTGGCCATGAGTCCCAGGCAGAAAGTTTAGGGAGGTTTCCATCATTTTTTTCCCATGTTGTTTTTTGTTTGTTTGAAATAGAGTCCTTATTTTCTATAGCTCAGACTGGCCTAGAACACACTATGCTGCCTTCTATGCAGGAGGCTGACTTAAGACTCCCAAGTGCTGGGAAGGAAACTGTGCAAAAACACTGAAGAAACTACAGAGGACTCTGATTTTTAAAGAAAAAAGACCTGCTGTCACTTATACATAGCTATATTTGCTGTATTTTATGTTTTAATTAGAACTGTTTACATTTTAGTAGCTTACCCCACTCAAACTTTATTTTGACACTTTAGCATTACCTGATTGACTGGCATTTAAGATGTTTAGCAAAATACACTTTTCACTTCTACCAATACTTAACTAATTTTTTAACAATATAAAATTAAGGCAAATTAGAGTGGGCTCTTCCGATTTTTTTGTTTGTTTTATGAGACAAAGTGAAGCTGGCCTTGAACTTCTTTTTCTATCTCTACGTCCTGAGTTCCAAGACTACAAACAAATGGCACCATGCTATTTACAGTGGGTTTTTAAAATGTTTTCAATACCCTTATGTATTAAAGAATTTTAAATTTACATTTACACTTTTCAAGGTTCAAAATCTTCTAACAGTTTTTTCCTCAGAGAAAATTAGTATTTTTAGAACAGTAAGCCAACAAAATTGTGTTGAATACAAAGAGAAATCTTTTTAAAAAACTGAAAATTCACATAATTGCAACTAGACATGAATATGGAGTAATACCCTGTTGAAGCCCAAACAGCTGCATATTCTATTATGCCCTTTAAGTGGACAAACTGAAAGAACCAATTCACAGAGGCCTAGTCCCAAGATCCTTTGCAACAACTCATTGCTTTGAATGCCCAGCACTTCTTGAGTCAAGTTCAGGTTTTCTTGCCAGTGTGTGATACTTGTGCAAAACAACATGGGAAGAGAAGTACTAGAGCAATCAGCAAAAAGAATACATCTAAATTAGCGTGCAGAATTGAGGAAGACAGACTACAGATGACCAAAATGTTTATAAAGGTCCAGTAAAATAAAGTTAAAACTTGCCAGCAGGATCAGATTGGTAAGGTGGCTCAGCAAGTAAAGGCACATGCCCCTAAGTGTGACCACCAGAGTTCAACCCTGGGTGGGTTTGATTCCTGGGCCTCATGTGGTAGAAGGAAAGAACTCACTCCTGCAAGTTGTCCTCTGCTTCTGCAAGTGTTCAAAGTGAGACATGCAAAGAAGCAATATACAGCCCAGAAAGTATGTACCTCAATTACACAACAACAACACTATGTGGTAATAACAAGGAGTCTGCATGAAGTTCTGAGAAGCTGTGTGTCAATGCCACTTTCTAAACACCAAATAGTCAGAGAGAACACTGTATGTTCTTTATGAGAGGCTAGAGGTTTTCCGAAACCTCATCAGCTCAAAAACAATAAGCCACTGAACAACTTGGTCAGACCAAATTTGTTTTGTTTTGTTTTTAAATCCTACACAGGGCTGGGTGGATGGAGTCAGGGTAGAGGATAGCACAGTTGGAGAATGCTTGTCCACTATGCATAAAGCCTTGGGGTTGATCCCCAGAACCACATGGGTTTGACCTCCAACACTATACACAAGGCATGCTAAAAGTCCTAGCAATCAGAAGACAGATGCAGGAAGATCAGAAGTTCAAGCTCACCCTCGGATATTAATATATATAGTATTAGGCCTGACCACACTACAGGAGACACTGTCACAAAAGAAACAACAAACAAAAAACCTGAAATGAATAGCATCTATTGTTCTTACAAAAGCAATTCATCTTGGCACTCTCCCTGGACAGAACTGGGGATGTGCAAAGTCACCAATGAGGAGACCACCCTGACTTCAGTAACACATGCTGGGATCAGTGAGAATAGAACTGGAAATCAACCATCTATGGGATAAGGAAAACAATTTTCAAAATATTTCCCTGGCAAACACACATTCAGCAAGGGATGTGCTTTAGTTTGCAACCCCTAGTGTGGTTTATCTTCTTACTGAGGGTGGAGGAGAGCACAAAGCATATATGCTCAGAGGTTGGCCAGGCCCATTCAACCACACACTGCACGCAAAAGAAACATTAAGAAAATTAAGGCAAACTACAGATAGGAAAGAATAAACCAAGCTGATCGGAACGAATTCTTTATACAAGAATCAGTAAGCTGCTTTGTTTTAGGTGTGTAAGAGATTAAACAAGGTCACCAATAAGCAGAAACTAAATGAGGATCAAAACAAAACGGAAGGAAAAGAAAAGCATTCATAATCCTCATGTATTAAGATGTGTTCTTCAGGACTATAGGCAAATAATATTGCTCAATAAAAACAGGAGTATAAATAAAACAAATATTCTATGGGTCTAGATGAAACTGCTACATGGAGAAAAATATACTACAGATTGGTAGGTCTTTGTTTTCTTCCTACTTCAATGCCTACATCAGAAAAAATAAAAGACTGAATGACAAAGACTAGCTATGGATAGCTAACAAAATAAGACTTTCTTAGGGTTAGGGTTTTGTTTTATTTTGTTCTAGACAGGGTTTTTCTATTTAACAGTCTTGTCTGTTGTGAAACTCACTTTGTAGACAAGGCTGGCCTTGAATTCATAGAGATCTGTCTGTCTCTGCCTCCCAGTCTGCTGGCATTAAAGGCATGCACGATGCCCATCTTTTTTTTTTTTTTTTTTTAAGTCACTGCTGCAAACAAAACAATCTTATAATTTTTGAAAGCAGAAACTGAACAGAAAAGTCTCTTATCACAGGCTGTGTTCCTGCAGAGAACCCAAATTCAGTTCCCAATACCCACAACTGGGAGGCTCACAACTGCCTCACGGCTTCAGGATTCCATGGACACCTGTACTCACATGCTTACAACCTCACACACACACACACACACACACACACACACACACACAATTAGACAATAAAATAATCTTCAAAAAAAGAAGTTTGTCATTTAAATTGACAGTCAACTTACTGCCTCACCATACCTTCTGAACACCACTGCCTGCTGAGGGTGCTAAGGTCGCCAAAACGAACATAGTGTTTAACTCCAGCGACTGTGCCAAGAGTGAGAATATGTCCAAGTAAAAATAACTATAGAGCATCATTTCCAATTTTCTATGAGTCGGAGTAAAACACTAAAATACTAAAACTGTAACTATACAATATACACAAAATATCATTATTCAAGTATAAACTTTTTTTGACAAGGTCTTTCTATATAGCCTTGGCTGTCCTGGAACTTGCTATATAGATCAGTCTGGCCTTGCATGCTGGGATGAAAGTCACATGTGACCATACCTAGCTACAAATTATTTTTAAATTTTCCTTCTTGTTTTAAGACAATGTCAAGTTTATATTTCAATTCTTCCTTGTTAGTCTAGTCTATTCTAACTTCAATAGGTAGGCATAGCTATTTTAATTAACATAACATAGCCATTTGCCACATGATTAAAAATCAAGGTTAATTTTTATTATTACAAAAAACTTCCTCTCTCTCCTGTCCAATACAAGTCAATAACCACATATGGACACTGAGTATCTAAAATGTATCAAATATAAATGAGGAACTGCAGTTTAATATTTTAACTACTTAGACAGGAGAAGGTGGTAGTTAACAGGCCATCATCAAACACATCACTGATGGAAAAAACAGACACTAGAACCATGCTTGATCAATTGCTAACTGATTACAAAAGAAATGTCTACTCTGAATAAGCTATACAACCAACAGAAAGATAAAAGCCCATTTTGTAGAAACAAGAAAGAGTTCTCCAGAAAATCACAACGAAGCAAACATGCTGTGGATAGAGGTCTGCCTGAATGGGAGAAAAAACCAAAACAAACCAACTAAACAAACAAACATAAAACAGACAAAGCATTAGAAAAGGTGAAGAAAAGTACTGAGGACCAAAGAACACCTATGCTAACAGAGGTCTCCAAAAGAAGAGTTCAGCGTGTCCCACCCTCCTCTCAAATACTTTCTGGGTGTCTGCCACACTAGCCCTGGGGAATTGATTCCTCTAACTCTTCCATCAGATCAGAAGGTCAGGACAAGCTTTAGGGCATGGCAGGATGAGAGCAGCTTCAAAAAATTAACTTTGTCCTTCGTTTTTAAAGTTTTACCAGCCAGCCACAATGACACACCTTCAGTGGTCAAGAGGCTGCAGCAGGGGAACTGTAAGCTTGAGAGCAGCCTGGGTTCCACAGCAGAGAGCAAGTCTCAAAAAAAGAGGGGGAAAAAAAAACCAGTCCACCAAGTTGGTGAAACTGAGAAACTGAGAGGAGGGATGGGTCAACTGTCACCTCCCTAGAGATAAACAGATGCTAAAATCACCTGGTTAGCATCTATCATTTATTTCCAAACACTTTAAATCTGAAAAGTCCTATCTATTGCTTTAATTGCCTCCCTTTCTTATTCTTAAAAACTTCATAAAACCAAAGACCAAAGTTTGGATATGGCTGTACCCTCAACACTTAACAACCATGGCTGGTGTCAACCAAGTGCCCAGAGTGTTGAAAAGAAGAAAAATGCGACAACAGGTACTTTCTAAATACTCTAAACAGGCTTGCAGCAGAGCTTAAAGCAAGCCCAGAATAAGTATTTGCCCATGGAGGCAGTCACGCCCAAGGCCTGAGACCCAGCAACCAAAGTTTTAGGAGTTCAGGGGAGTAGTACCGAACAAGCAGTGCTGAATATCAAAACAGAACCAAGCATATATTATTTTAGAATGTGAATGTGTTTTTACTGTAGAGAAACACAAGGAGGTTGTAGCTACATTTAAATTTACTTAGTGTTTGTGCACAAATGCACAGGTGTGCATGATGACTTGATGGTGGAGAGTACATGTGCCAGATGGTACGTCTGGAGGTCGGAGGACAACCCTGTGACATTAGTTGTCTCCTTCTACCTTTACATAAACACTGATGATGAACTCAGATCACCAGATTTCTATGGCCTGATTCCACTGTCATATTTTTGACAGGATTCTAGTAGCTGGTTAACTAGTTATTTTAATTCACATTTATATTAAAACACATAGAGGAACACAGAAATATGGACATGAAAAAAAAAAAACTTTGAAAAACTAAAAAAGATGCTAGAGAGATAAATGAGAAATTAAGAACCAGTACTGTTCTTAGACATGATCTGAGTTCACTTTCCAGCATCTACATCAGGCAATTCCAGCTCCATGTCTGGAGCTGAAATGCAATGTCTCTGGCCTCTAATGATACCTGCACATTCATGCACACACTGCTCCCCCTTCCATAAATAGAAACGATAATGAAAAAAATGCTAGAAAATAATTAAAAGTTATCTCAGAAGGAGACTACTTTAAATATAAAAGTAAAGTCATAAAAATCTAACTGTTGTGCTGGCAAAATAGCTCAGTGGGAAAAGTGTTCCTTATATTAGCCTGACAGGCTGTTTGATCCCCGCAAATCCAAAGTCTTATTCTGACTTCAATACATGTTTTGTTCCACGCATGCATATATGCACCTGCCACCTACATCATATACACATTTTTTTTTAATGTTAAGTATTACACTAGGGAGATAGATCAGTGGCTAAGAATGAATACTGCTCTTTCAGAGGACCCAAGTTTGGACCCCAACACCCACATCAAAAAGCTTACAGCCCTGGCTCCAAGAGATCCAATACCCTGGAGTCCCAAGAGACCAGTGTTCAGTGCATATACACACACATACACACGATTTTCAAACAAAATAAATCCTTAAAAGATAAGTATGAAACAAGATATTTTAAAATTTCACGGAGAAGTCAGGGGTTAGGAAGAAAGGGAAAGGAGAAAGGCCGGTAAGCAAATATAAGGCAAATGAAGAGCCAGGAAAAATATTTGCAATACAGAGCAAAAGGCTGCTATCCTAGAAAGATAAAAGACTCAATATGAAAGCTCTTAAAAGTATAAACACTGAATCATGGCCAACCTGAATTAGGATACATTGCAAATGAATAGTGTACATCATGTCTCAAAGCACAAAATATCCTACAAATAAGTTCTTACATTCACATCATTCACATTCATCACATATTGAAAACATTGGATTTTGTTTTGTTTAGTTTTGTTTTTGAGACAAGGCTTCTCTGTGCACCAGCCCTGCCTGTCCTAGAACTTGCTTTGTAGACCAGACTGGCTTTAAATTCACAGAGTCTGCCTTTGCCTGTGTTGGAATTAAAGGCATGCATCAACACTGCCCAGCTTGTGAAATATATTTTTATTTAACCTAAGATTATAATATATATAATAATTTTAAATTAAATAAAATATATATGTATAATATTAGGTTAAATAAAAAAATATATATATATATAATCTCACAGTCTTTCTCTTGTCATGTGGCTAAAAGAAAATTTTAAGTTATTTAACATGGCTTTGATGTGCAATCTGCACTGTATTTCTATTGGCACAACCAGTGTATAAACTACAGTAAACCTGTGTCTGAATTTTATCTTAAGGATTGAAAAGTCGCTGAAGGACTTTGAGCCTGGGGATACCATAATCTATAAACACATCAGGGCTGGTTAGATGGCTCAAGTAGGTAAAAGTTCTTGCTGTACAAGCCTGATGACCTGAGTTTGATCCCAAGAACCCATGTAAAAACATGAAAGGGGAAAACCTTCACACACACATGGTTCCACTCATATCTATCTCACACACTGCCCCCCCAACACACAAAGTTTTTTCTTTTCTTTTTAATACAATAACCATAATTCAATGGACTCTTGCAACTGGAGCTGCCAGAGCAGACTGTAGGGATCAAAACCTGAGGGAAGGGTAACAATTAGATGACTACTGCTATCATCTATAAAACAAAGGAGTTGAGACATCATATTTAGAGTAAGTTTTGAAAGTGGAGCCAGCCTCCCCACCTTTAGAACTCTTGGAATGCTCACACAATCCTGCCTCAGTCTCTGGAGTTGCTGGGACTAGAGTGACATAATAACGTACACTCAGACTGGTAAAAATTCTAAGAAAAATTTGGCAATAGTGATAAGGGCTTCAAAATGTTCACATGCTTTGACAGCATCTGTACCAAGACTTAACTCTAAAGAAACATGGAATAACTTAGGAGATACAAAATACACACAAAGACCAAAGGTATGCTTGACAAAATGTTAATTAACAATGCTTATCTGTGTGTGGTTTTTCTGCCTTCCTATTCATTTTCAAGCTGTGGGGAAAATCCCCAAACTCACCACCACTACCATTATAATGAAATGCAAAATTATATTTTAAAAGCAGAGTCTATTACCCTATAAAAATAAAACATTTGCAAGCTACAAATGTTAAAAATGTTCTTCTCAGCCAGGTGTCATGGCATACACCTTTAATCTTAGAGGCAGTGACTGGGGGGAATCTCTATGAGTTCCAGACCAGCCTGGTTCTAGACTACACAGTGAGACCTTGTCTAAAAATAAAAGTTAAAAAAGCTCTTCTTTCATGCCTTCAACAAGTCATTTAAAACTACACAATCATGTTATACACACACACACACAATCTTTGAGAAACTAAGGAAATATTTCTTCGTAATTTGTCTGAAGAACACCCTGGGACATTCTTAATTTTCTAAAAAACACTTCACTGTGTGGTTGACAAGTCTTGAAATACATACAGAACATGTACATATCCTTCTCAAAAGTTGCACAGTAACACAGGGGCCCTAATGTTTCCCTTTAAGACCCTCTGACTGATGCTCCCCTCACTCTGTTAAAGCCTGTGCCAACTAGGTAGAGAAAGTTTAGTGTAAGTTTCTTTTGCAAGAGTGTTTTAAAACACTAAAAAGTCCTCAATAATCTGCCAAAGGCTTTGAGAAGGGGAGGAGCAGCGGAGAACAGAAAGGGTGGCTTTACAAAACAACAAGTGTTTTCTCCAAATAGCTAGTTTTGCACAGTAAGGGTACCACAGTGTCAGACTCTCTGGAGTCTGTCAGAAGGGATTCAGTTTACGGAAATTAACAGGAATCTTAGTTCCTCATGCAAATATAACTAGGAACCAATCATAAGGACAATGACTCTTCCTTGTTAAAGAAGCAGTGCCTTAACATTTTCACTCACTTTATCTCTCTTTTACTCCCGATTGCCTAAATCTTTCTTGTAGGATCTACAGTATTTACTTTAGACAGACAACTTGTGCAACTACTGCTCCAAGAAGAAAAGCTCGCAGAGTACATTTGTAAGAAGCAAAACAAGAAAGACTATATCGCAACACTGGGGTTAAGAGATAAACACATCATTAAAAAGCAATGAAACATATGAACATGAACCTCAACCATCTACTTCTGTCCAAAGTTCGAAGGGAAAAGACCCTAAAATGTTATGGTTTGAAGAGATAAGAAAATGACATAACTATTTTTTTAAAAGGCCAGAGAATGATAAAATCCACAAGTCTACAATGTTTACTTAGTTAGAAACGGTAAACTGGAGTAAGCTAGACAAGAAACTCACGAGTACATACAAGCTTGAGTAATGTTCAAGCTCTTGCTTTGGGGTGAAAAGTCTGGAATTTTCATTGTTTTCCCTTTTTGTAGTACATCGTGTTATGTACTCCAGTGGCCATTAATTATTACTTAAAACTTTGCAATATAATTCACATATAATCAACTATGCAGATTTAAATCTTCTGAGTTTTAACGTTAACACCGGAAAGTATGACTGCAGTCAAAATAATACACCAACCAAACTCGAACTTTTCCTGTCTGTGCATCTTACCCCTCTTACATGTTTGTAAAAGAAAAAGAAAATTAAGACAACCTGTTTTGTACATTTAAGTGTTCACGGTTTATCAAAATATTGCCCCCAGCAGGCCTGGAGACAATACATAAAACAGCAATTGCCATAAAATACTGCATAAATAATCCTACGTGACATTTTACATCAGGAAAATAGAGAAATTTCGAATCTGGTTTCAAAGTGGCGTTTAATTTTGTCTGTTTGGTTTTTTTTTCCGGAGCCACCAGGTGCTAACGACCGAGCGTGCACGGCTTGGAGGTGACCCCAAGGCCCCACAGGGATGACAACTCTGGATGATGACGGTAAATCACAGAGCTTTGATAGAGTTAAATTGACTTCAGACGCCACACACCGGGGAGCTTGTTTACGAATCAAGCAGTGAGAAACTCTGAAAAGGCTCTCAGAGGAGCAGATCGGAATCCAGGAGACTCCATCTGAGTCTTCTCTAGACTCAGCCGACAAAAAAGGGTGTGGGGACACAGCTCGGCTGGCCGCAGCTGCAGTGAACCGGCCCCAGGCGCGCCCACCACGACCCCAGCGCGCGCCCGGGGAGCCCGGGACCGCGCCCCGCCGGGACCGCGCCCTCCGCTCGCCGCCGCGAGGCCACCTGCTGCGCTGTCCGCCGCTTCCGGCTCCCAGGCCGCCCGGAGGCTGCGCTCGCCGCTGCCCGCGCTCCTCACCTGGCGGCGGCCCTCTCCGCCCGACGCGTTGCCGCCGCCGCCGCCGCCGCCACTCGCCGCCGCTGAGTGAGGACAGGTGAGGCCACCGAACCCCCACTCGCTCCGGCCCGCCGCCGCCGGCCCTCCGTCCGCTGTTTATTAAACTTTTCTGTTTGGCTGCTCGGCCTGTGACGCGGTCTCCGGGAAGCGCCGGCGATTGGTTCCCTTCGCACGCTGACGCGGCAGTCCCAGCCCGCTGCCTAATTATGACCGGCCCGGGCGGGGCCGCGGGCTGGAGGCGGCGTGGGGGCGGGGCTGAGGCTCGGAGAGTGCGACTATTGGTCAAGGCATTGGAAGGGCGTGGCACAGAGACACTGGTGTCTTCTCGGTCACGCCCCTTTCCTTTTGGCCACGCCCCTGCCTCTTGGAGTCCTGTGGGGTGTCCTTGCTTGCTAGGTTGCTACCGTAGAGGCTGGAGGGTCCCCTGCAGTTTTGGGGCCTCTGATGGCGTAGCTCCGTACTCTGCAGCCCCTCAGGGAGTGGCTGCCCACGTCTGTAACTGGTGTTCACCTGCGTAGTGTGAGAGGAAATCTAGAGTTTCTGTTGGCTCTGTCCCCAGGAGACCTGATGGACTAGAGCAAAGTCCAAGGTCTGACTCTGCCCGGCTCCGAGCCACCAATTATTAAGAGCAAGCAAGACTGGAGGTTTGTGTGCTCGCTTGTGTTAAAGCCGCCCACATGCACAGAGCTCTAGAAGCCCCCGGGACCCCTGCCTTTTGCAGAAGCTTGGATTCAGATCTCAGCTACCCTTGCAGGAGTCGTGCAGTGGACCGGAGTTCTTAGGGAGCAAGTGTTATGTTGAGAGTGGCGGCTCTCCTGATATACCCCAGTCCAAGCAGGAGTGACAAGAGTCCTTTCATTTGAAATTCTGTTATTTTGTTAGTCGTGGGGTTGTGCATTAATTTTGGTGTTTTAATGTTTATTTTCGTCACTGCCCTCTTACCTATTTTCCTGAAATTTCTGCCTTATTACAATAGTAGGGCTCATGGGCATGTGGTCGGGATACAGCTGACCGTATGTGGTTTTGAGCTGCTTTCTGTACAGTGAGTACAGAACAATGAGAGGAGAACACGGTGGAGGTCAGGAGGAATACTTCGAGGAAGAGGTAACCTTTGAAAAATTCTGAGAACTTCTTGGAAAACCAAAGAATGCACTCCTAAAGAGGGTGTGAGACAAACACACAATGCTCTTGTGAACTGACAATCTTCTGGGAGCAGGATATTCTAAACAAAACTGCTAAAGCTAATTCTGGCCTGCCATGATGGCCCATGCCTTTATAATGTCAGCACTGGGGCAGGCATATCTTTGTCAAATTGAGGTCAGCCTGGAGTACCTAGCAAGTTCCAGGATGGCCAGAGGTGCTTAGTGAAACCCAGCCCCAAATAAATATAATGAAATCAGAGGGGAACTGAAGGCTCTTACCCATCACTCAAGGGTATTCTAGGGGTGTTTTGAAAAGCATTCAACTTCCATTCAAAATTTATTTAGGATTGGAGGGATGGTTCAGCAGTTAGGAGCACTTAATGCTCTTGTGGAGGACCTAGGTTGGGTTCCCAGCAGCCACATGATGGCTCACAGCTGTCAAAACACTATTACACTTGAAAATAAATATTTAAAGTTAGGTGGCCAGGTGTGGTAAGTCATTGCCTTTAATCTCAGCACTAGGGAGGCAGTAGCAGGTGGATCTCTGATTTCGAGGCCAATCTGGTCCTCTGAGTTCCTAGACAGCCAGAGCTATGTTGAGAGGCCTAGTCTAAAAACAAAAACTAGCTCTCTCTCTCTCTCTCTCTCTCTCTCTCTCCCTCCCTCCCTCCCTCCCTCCCTTCTTCCTTCCTTCTCCCCTCTCTGAAGCAGTGGGCTAAACCACCAAGAAGATTTTTCCTAAGGGAATAATCTTTAATGATGGAGACAAAGCTGTAAGGTAGACTGGGGGCTATTTGGGGTTCAATTATGGCAGGCTTAAAAAGTGAGCAGTTACTTTCTTCGGTGGGAAAGGAAAAGTGAAAACCTTTTAGAACTGAGAAGGCAAAGAAAGGAAAGGAAAAAAGTGGATTCTAACAGCTGAAAGATGAGCAGGTGGAAGGAGTCCTTTTCATACAGCCTGGAATGTGGTAGGAATGTTCTCTGTGTACTGTGAATAAAGAACTGTTTTGGCCTGTGTAGAGCACCATAAAAATAAATAAAAAATCAAAACACAAACAAATAAAAAAAAGATAAAATTTACCAATCGCCCTCCAACCCCCCCCCAAAAAAAAACAAACATAATAAATACCGGCCAGCCACGTGACAAAAAAATTAATAAAAATAAGTTAATTAAAAAAAACTAACTAATAATAGACATAAAACATAGGCCAAACAATAAAAAATATATAAATGTCTAATTCATTTCTTTAAAAAACAAAAGCCGAGACGCACACCAAACACAAACCTCCAAACCCCAAACAGTCCAAAAAAAAAACCATACTACAACACTGGAATTCTTACTGGGTTCACTAGTTTCTGGCCATTGGGTAAAAAACCTATATGCGAAGAATGTGGCATTTTGTCTGGGGTTGAATTTATTGCTCAGACACAGTAAGACCTTGACTTACTACAATGAGCCATGTCTAATCTTTCTAGGTTCCCAGTTTTCTACTCATTGGGAAGCTGTCAGTGAGTGAAGCAAAGACACCTCAGTAGAGTTAATACTAATGAGAACATGCAAATAAACCTAATAGCAAACATCTGTGTGTTGTGACTTTTAAGGTAATAGGTGACCTAGATGGAGAAGGTAGCCATCTAAGTGAAGACCTGACCCCAAACACAAAGGTCAGGACATGCCCCATTGGGAAGAAGAAGTTTAAACAAAATTATAAATAGCGAGTGTCCTGGGGAGAATTTCAGTGTTTGAAGACTGATAAGTACCATTCTCAAGGTAGGAATGTCAAAAATGCTTATGTTGGTGGGTCCTGTGACCAGGGAGGATGAGGAAGTTGTGAATCAAATGAACCTATGAGGTTTTGTATATACTATGGCTGTTAGTGTAAGTTAAATGGACTGGCATGGGTTTTGAACAGTAAATTAGCATGGAACATTTTAGATTTTAAAAAATAATTCTATGTTAAGAGTAGTCCCTCAAACACCAGGAACCTTTATATGGGAGACTCTGTGTGACTCCTTGTAAGAGATGATCATGACTTATACCAAAGTGGCAACAAGGGAGGCCACAGGAAGAAACCAGTTTCCTCATAGAATGATACATTTTTACTCACATGGAGTAAAAGAGAAATGAATCAGATGACATTGAGTTTTGACTTGTGTAATGGAGAGGTAGTGAAAGAGAGATCGGAGATTACAGCACACCCGAGCAGAAGGTAAAATCTGTTGGTGGTGACATGTTTCAGAGGTTTTGGAAACTTTAGATAAAGAGATCTAGAGGAAGAGGTAGGAGGTCCTTGAGGGTACCCTACCTTCCAGCCCCTTTCATGTTTTTCTCTGATTTTCCTCCACACTGAATGGATGCTACTCAACCACATGTTCCTACCACCATGTCATTTGGTTTAGTGCACAGGTTCAAGACATCATGAACTGAACCCTCTAAAATGGTGAGTCAATTTAAATAAACTGTTTATGCCTAGTAATTTGACCATAGCAATGAAAGGTAATGCAGTCTTCTCCCGAAATTTTTCCCATACCTCAGCTTTCAGCAACTAATAATAGAATCATAACATGATTCGTGGCTGTTTTTACTCAGGGTGATGTTTGCAAGGTCCATTCATGTTTTACTTTAGTACTGTATGTTCTTTGTACTGGTGAATAATATGTCATTGTATTTGCTATACTATGTTTTATCTATCCATTAGTCAACATATGGACATTTGAGTTTCTTCTTTCAAATTAGAATCAAAATAAATAGTGCCATTGTGAATATTTATAAGTTTTAGTGGGAACATATATGTGCCATTCTCACCTTTCTTTCTTTCTTTCTTTCTTTCTTTTGGAGACAGGTTTTTTTTATACTTATTTTCATTTGCATTGGTGTTTTTCCTGCATGTATGTCTGTGTGAGCATTTGGAGTTACAAACAGTTGTTATCTGCCATATGGGTGTTGGGAATTGAACCCGGGTCCTCTGGAAGAACAGTCAGTGCTCTTAACCGCTGAGCCATCTCTCCAGCCCCAGACAGGGTTTCTTTATGAAGCTCTGGCTGTCCTGCAACTCACTCTGGTGACTAGGCTGGCCTTGGACTCAGAGGTCCACCTGTCTCTGCCTCTTGAGTGCTAGGAGTAAAGGTGTATGCCACCACTGCTCAGCTGTGCGTTTCTCTTGTGTATATGAATCATTTTCATGGGTCATATGGTAATAGTGGTTTTTTTTCATTTTATTGAAAATAGATTTTTTTCTTACATAATATATCCTGATTATGGTTTTTCCCTCCTTCTACTCATTCTACTTACCCTCTACTTCCTCTGCAGAAAAGGATCTGATCCATCCTTTTCTATTTCTCATTAGAAAACAAACAAGCTTCTAAGGGATAATAAAATATATAATGAAATAAAATAAAACAGTAGCACATTGGAATTGGACAAAACAAACAAAAAGAAGGTAAAGAACCCAAGAAAAAGCACAACAATCAGAGACCCATTCATTTAGACACTTGGGAATCCCATAAACACACTAAACTGGAAGCCATAATATATATACACAGAGAACCTGGTACAGACCTATGCAGGCTTTGTACATGCTTCAGCAGTCTCTGTGAGTTTAGTTCACATGAGCTTTGCTCATGATGATTTAAAGAACTGTTTAGTCTGACTCTTACACTCTTTTTGCCTCCTCTTCCACACAATTCCATGAGCTCTGAGGGGAGGGATTTGATGGAGACACCCCAAGTAGGGCTGAGTGTTCCAAGTTCTTTCATTCCATGCATAATGTCTGGCCCTAGGTTTCTGTATCTGTTCTCATCTGTTGCAGAAGCAAGCTTTTTTTTTAATATTTATTTATTTTTTAAATAACTTATTTATTTATTTATTTATTTATTTATTTGCCTTGGTGTTTGCCTGGAACTGGAACCACAGACTGTTGCGAGCCGCCATGTGGATGCTGGGAAATGAACCCCGGTCCTCTGGAACAGCAGTCAGTGTTCCTAACCACTGAGCCCCTAATATTTATTTATTTGTTATGTATACAGTGTACAGAAGAGAATGCCAGATCTCATTATAGATGGTTATGAGCCACCATGTGGTTGCTGGGAATTGAACTCAGGACCCCTGGAAGAGCAGCTAGCGCTCCCAAACCACTGAGCCATCGCTCCAGCCCCCGAAGCAAGCTTTTCTGTTGATGGCTGAGCAAGGCACTGACATATAAGTGTAGCAGAATATCATTAAAAGTCATTTCATTGCTACTTTTTTTGTTTGTTCATTTGTTTGAACAGTAGTATTTGGTTTTACCCTAGGTCTCTGGGCTATCTAATCTCAGATTAATGGTCATCCCACAGTGTTGGGTATGGTTTTAATCTTGTGGAATGGCCCTTCAGTCAAATCAGATATTGGTTGAGTACTGTGCTGGTTTGAATAAGAATGCCCCCCATAGTCTCATATTTGAATGCTTTGTTACAAGGGAATGACACTATTAGGAGGTGTAACCTTGTTGGAGTAGGCGTGGCCTTGTTGGAGGAAGTATGTCACTGGGGGTGAGCTTTGTAGTTTCTAATGCTCAAGCCAAGCCTAGTATCTTTTTCTTCCTGCTGCCTGCCAATCCAGATGTAGGACTGTAGGCTCTTCCCCAGCACCATGCTTCTCACCATGATGATAATGAACGAAAGCTCTGAACCTGTAAGCCAGCCTCAATGAAATATTTTTCTTTATAAAAGATGTCTCAGTGGTCATGGTATCTCATATAGCAGTAGAAACCCTAAGACAGTAACTCACACAAACTTTGTGCCATACATTGCCCTAGCATATCTTGCAAGCAGGACAGTATTGTAGATTAATGGGTTTTGGCTGGCTTGATGGTTACACTTCTCTTCTGGTAGCATTCAGAGTACCTTTCTACACCAAAGATGCTAAACACATAGTGGTGAAGGCTCTGTGTAGGCAGGCTCAGTTTCTCCATGTTTGACGAGTTGTGTAGATATTGTCTTTATCAATGGGACCTTGCTGTCAGTTTGCAGAGAGCAATCTATAGTCCTAGAATGCTTGAAGATTCTCACAGAACCTCTTTGGCCAAGAACTCAATTAGATGTAACCCGATCCCAA
This sequence comes from Sigmodon hispidus, assembly GCA_004025045.1. Taxonomy (NCBI): domain Eukaryota; kingdom Metazoa; phylum Chordata; class Mammalia; order Rodentia; family Cricetidae; genus Sigmodon; species Sigmodon hispidus. The sequence continues at coordinate 113,892 of PVIH01001921.1, forward strand.
CACTGGAAGTTTCGTTTAATGACAAGAGATGTCCAGTTGGGACTCAGACTCCTCATTTATTTGGCAATTTTATTTAGATCACATGTGTATAAATTTTAGACAACTTTTACTGTTATAGGTTTTCATACTATTTGTCAAGTGTCCCTTAATTTTAGCTCCCCATTCTACTCTTCCCTCCCCTGCCCTTGATTCTAGCATTACAGTCACCATCTGTCTGTAACTGACCATTCTATTATCGTCTCCTAATAAGATCCCTCTGTTCCCCTAGTCCCCTATTCTATACTTAAACTCTGTGGTTCTATGGATTGTATCATTGACTTAATAGCTAATGTCCAAATATAAGTGAATACATGCCATATTTGTTTTTGCATGTATGAGATATCTCAATCAGGATGATTTTTTTTTTGAGTTCCATTTGTTTACCTGCCAATTTTATGATGTCATGTTTTTTAACAACTGAGTAATACTCCACTGTGTAAATGTACTACATTTTCTTTATCTATTCATCTTAAAAGGACATCTACATTGTTTCTGGTTTCTGCTATTATGATGAACATGAATAATAAATCATTTCTGTAGTAGATGTAGAATTCTCTGAATATATGTCCAAGAGTGGTACAGTTGAATCTTTCAGTAGTTGAGGAACCATCACGCTGATTCCCATAGTAGCTGCGGTAGTTTTTACTTCCATCAGAATTAACAAGTGTTCCCCTTATCCCACATCCTCACCAGCATAACTTGTGTTATTGTTCTTGGCCATTATGAATGGGATAAGAAATCTCAAAATAGCTTTGATTTACATTTTCCTGATGCCTAAGGAAGTTAAACATTTCTTTAAGTGTTTGAGTTTCCTTTGATTTTTCTCTTTTGAGAATTCTTTTAAGATCTGTACTTCATATTTTTGTTGGGTTTTATATTGTCTTGATATATAGGTTTTTGAGTTGTTGATATATTTTGGATACTAGTCCTTTATCAGTTGTTGACTTGATAAAAATCTTTTCCCATTCTGTAGACTGCCACTTTGTCCATTTGATGGTGTCTTTTGCCTTACAGAAGCTTTTCAGTTTTGAGAGGCCCCATTTATTAATTGCTGATCTTACTGCCTGTGCAAATGGTGTTCTGTTCAGAAAGTCTTTTCCTGTGCCATTGAGTTCAAGTCTGTTTACCATGTTCTCTTCTGTCAGGTTCAGTGTGTCTGATCTTATGTTTAAGTCTTTGATCCCTTTGGAGTTAAGTTTTGTGCAGGATGGTAAGTATTTATTTATTTGGATTCTTCTGCATTCAGTTATGCCAACACCATTTGTTGAAGATGCTTTCTTTTCCCCAATGTATAGTTTCGGCTTTTTTGTCAAAGATCAAGTGTTCATAGAGTGTGGATTTATGTCTGGGTCTTCAATTTGATTCCATTGATCAATGTGTCTATTTTTGTGTCTAATATAATGCTGTATTATTGCAAATAATGCTCTATTTATTACAATTTGTACTAGCTTTGTAGTACAAATTGAAATCAGGGATAATGGTACATCTTGCAGGGTTTTTATGTTTGTTTGTTATTCAGGATTGTTTTAGCTATTCTTTGTTTTTTTGTGTTTGCATATGAAGTTGAACACTGTTCTTTTAAGATTTGTGAAGAATTGTGCTGAAATTTTCATGAGGATTGCATTGAATCTATAGATTGCTTTGGTAGAATTGTTGCCCTCATTATATTAACCTAGTGATTCATGAGCATGAGAAATCTTTTCATCTTCTGCTGTTTTCTCTAATTTCTTAAAGGTTTTGTTTTGTTTTTTTTCCTGGCATATTGGCATCTGGGGTTGGGGTAGATTTTAATTCTCGATGCTGAGATCTGGTCTTGTCTTTGTTATGCTCTCCCTCTCTGGTTTATAGGCTAGTGTGGTGGCTGTGTATTGCCTGCTAGAAAATACTTTCTGGATCCTGAATGATGTGGCCACTGGGGGTTACAGGTAAAATGTGTTGTTTCAAGGTATTGAGAGCTGACACTTAGGAATGAGGATGGACTATGGGAGGTAGTGTGACTGAGGAGTTCCACAGTGGGTAGGTAAGTTGGATTTGCTTAGTACCTAGGAATGAGGGTGGGGTGAAAAGAGACAGCAGGAGGTTGTCTGCTACGGGGCTGGAGATGATACTGGGGGTTGGATTAATGAAAGGAGAGATGAAAATCTGTGTTAGTGACCTGTTTCCCTGGCTAGAGTTGCCTGGAGGGTCCCAGAGAATTCCAGTTGGAGTTGGGGGCTGGTATAAAGCAATGAGTCAGAGGAAGTTTGGAGGGAAGATCTACTGAAGAAGGTGGGGGTGGGAGCTGCAGCAGGTGGTCTGCTGCAGATGTGCAGTGAACCTGCCTGCTTCCCTTGGTAAGATTGTTTTTTTTTTTTTTTTTAACTATTTTAAGAACTACCAGGATGACTTCCAAAAGGACCTTTATGTTTTCTTTCAGTAAAACAATTCCAGTTTCTCCACATATTCACCAACAATTTCTATAACCTTTTTTAGCCATCTTGGTGTGTATCAAGTGATATACTATTGTAGCTTTGCTTTGGCCTTTCTCTAGTGAGTAATAATGTTGAGCATCTTTTCACAGTTATGGACTGCCTGTATAACTCCTTTGAAGAAATGCCTTTTCAGATCTTGCCCCTTTTTAAGTTAATTATGTCAGGTTGTTTTGTTTTCATTTGAGACAAGGCATTCCAGGCTGACCTTGTAGCCAGGGGTGATCTTGAATCCTAGAAAGTTCTAGATATTCATTTCCAATTTATATGATGGTGGAGGTCAAACCTAGGGCTCTGTTCATGCTCGGTAAGCAGTGGAGTTATATCCTCTGTCCTCAAGGTTATGTTTCTTTTTGTTATGGACTGGACTGTAAGAGTTTTTTTGTTTTTGTTTTTTTTTTTTTACATGTTCTGAATACATATTCCTTTTCAAAACTACCATTTTCAAATGTCCTCATTTGTGGGATTGGATCATTTCAAGTTTAAGTAACCTTGACTCAACCTTCTTTTAATTCCTTCACTGTTCAGCATCCAGTTAGTCACAGATTGGCTGGTTCCCCTTTAAAGTGTCTGAGTTATACCCTCTCTACCTTTAAACCCTATGTTATTTCTTCCCATAAGTAAAGAAACCTCTGGCTTCTATTTTCTATCCCTGACCCACACATTACACAGCTCTGTCTTCAGCTCCTTCTAGAAGGGTATATAGAACCATATTCTAGCAGCTCAAATCTCTGCTGTCTCATTGATTGTTCCAATAAGAATATCTAGGATTTTTTTTTTTTAAGGTTTAAGATCCACATCCACAGTCTTGGTACAGAAGGAGTCTCTCCTGCAGATCTGTTTCTTGTAACCTCTGAGACCCTAGAATATTATTTTTCTCAAAATATGTTGGTTTAAGACAGTAGTTCTGAACTAAGGATGATTATGTCCCCATGACATATTTGGCTAAATATAGAAATAGTTTGAGTTGGTTGAGGAAGGAAGGGTTCTGTCACCCAATGCCAGAAGGGGCCTTCGAAACATCCCACAATGCATTGGGCAACCCTCTCACCCACCTCCAAAAAGGAATTAGTAGCCCTGCATGTCAGTCCTATCCAATAGGTAAAGCTTGACCTAGAAAATAAGGTATAAACCTCCCCAATGGAGCCTTTCCAGTTAGACTTCAACACAATCCAGTGTGTCCCACTCTTTTGTAAGAAACACCCCAAACCTCATGGCCTAAAACAAGAATTCAACCTGTCAGTGTGGAGTAAGCTTGTAATTTCCCACTCAGGAAATGAAGACAGGATTGAATGGTTGAGGCCAGTCTTAGTTATATAGGTAAACCCTGTCTCAAATAAAACAAAATAAATAACCCCAAGATTTATTATATTTCATGATTTTAAGGGTAGATGGAGCACTTCTGTTGCTTGTTTTGCCTGGGTTCTCTGTAGAGCTTTGATGGCTGACCATCCAACCTCTTCCCCTGTGATTTTTTTTTCCCCAGATGGGAACCTTAGGGATATGGGGACATGGGCCTGGTCTATGTTGGACATCATTTCATGGCAGTTCTCCTGCATTCTGTAGATCAAAGCACAAGACTGACCCAGATTCAAGAGACAGGGAGATGAACCCCCCTTCTTTTGAAGTCAAGAGCTTGCAGAGTTGTGAGCATATTAATCTGCTCTTGCAGATCTGCAGGTTTAATCATTTCCAAGGGCATGGCTATCTTTAATGTAAATGGAGCTGGACAGGGAGGAGCTGTGGCCAGATCACAGTCTCAGGTCATCCTTAACAAGTGCTTTTTCCAATGCTTCCTGCCACAGGTCTCAGACTTTCTGGATTCAGGATACCCTCATGTTCTTAAAAATTATTTAGAATTGAAAAATACAAAACAAAACAAAAACACCTTGTTTCTATGTATATCTCTCAATTCTACTTTAAATATTAATTTAAAAGTTACAATAGCCTATTTATAAGTTCACATACGGAACTTTTTTTTCATGAAAAATGACTATGATTTTCTAGACTATGTTAATAAGAATGGCATTGTGTTACATTGTTTATACCTTTCTTCTATATTCAGTTTAACATAATGACAGCCTGGTTCTTATATTAATTATTAATTAATTAACTTTGAGCTGCCATCTCCATTTGCTGCCTCATCTGGTCTAGACTCCTGGACTCTAGTGGCATCCTGCTTCTCTCTGCCAGCACTTCCTGGTGTACTTTTCTTAAGGTATCACACACCATGTAGCCTCTGAGAATCACCACTAAATAGCCATTCCTCAAAAGATAGAAAAGCCAAAGAATAACTTAGCATCATCATGAAAATGACTGTGAACTTTTTTATTTATTTTTTATTTTTTTTTTAAATCTAAGAAAGTGTTTTTAAGAACTTTATTTATTTATTATTTATTTGCCTTGGTGTTTGCCTGGAACTGGAACTACAGACAGTTGTTAGCTGCCATGTGGGTGCTGGGAATCGAACCCGGGTCCCCTGGAAGAGCAGATGGTGCTCTTAACCGCTGAGCCATCTCTCCAGCCCCCGAACTTTTTTATTTTTAATAGACTTCTCTGGGGTTGAAGAGATGGCTTCACCTTTAAAAGCCATCTTGTTGCTCTTACAGAGGACCCTGATTTGATTCCCAGCATCTACAGGACAGTTCACAACTGCCCCAAATCAGATCTGATGCCCTCTTCAGACCTCTGAGGGTACCAGGCATGCAGATGGTGCATAGCTATATATGGGAGCAAAATACTTACATAAAATAAATAAATCTTTAAAAGAAAATAATATAGACTTCAGCCCCAGTCAGCCTTTAACAGCTGACCCTCATGCTTCTGCTTCTTATGTTTTGCAATTGAGCATGAGTCACCACACCCAGCTAATTTTGATCTTTCAAAGACCCACCTTTCCCAGATATTCATAGCTTGCACTTAGAGGGCCATTGTTTTACATTGCTGCCATGTTGACCTAGTACTTTCAAATAGTTGAAAGATAATTAATACGGTTGCCACTCATCATAGTCTAGATATTGTTCCCTTTATGACTTTCCTCCTAATTCCTATGCTCCTCTCCAAATTCAGTATACACATGTTTCTTGATGAACCTTCTTGACTTCTATAAACAAAATTAAAGCTCCTCACTTGTTTTTACAGATTATGTCTTTATTTTTATTTCTTTTTATCATCATTACATCGATCATATGTAATAATTGGTTGCATTGTGCTATTTGCATACACAGTGTCTTTTAGTCTTTAGAGGCCAGATCATGTCCAGCAACAGCCATATTTTACTGAGAAGCCTTCCACCATGCTTCTCCTTTCTCCCCCCAGTTTTTTTCTTTCTTCATTCTTCAAGATATTCCCTGATCCTTGGAGGGAGTGTTATATTAATTACTATTTTTGTTAATACCTGCTGATAAAACACCATATCCAAAGGCAACTATGGAATAGAGTTTATTTTGTCTTACATTTCTAGAGGGAGAGTCTATGAGAGGGGAGGCATGGCTACAAGCAGCAGACATGACAGCAGGCACAGGAAGCTGAGAGATCATATCCTCAACAGAAAACACAAAACAAGGAAATGAAACAGGAAATGGGGTGAGTCTAAAAACTCTCAAAAGCCCATCCCAGATAGCTCCATCAACTAGGGAACACATGGTAAGTGTCTGAACCTGTGATGGACATTTCTCATTAAAATCACCACAAGGTAATATAAATGTCCCATTTTTGACTGAGCCTTCAACAGTCACTTCTTATTGTCATTTACGAGTATCTCACTTACTGATGCAGGAAAAAGAAGCTTCTTTCACCAAAGCTGGCAGCTGTACTGATCTAGTGACATAAGCATGGTTATCTGGAATGCAGATTGATGGGCACATCATGTCCATTTAGCAAAACAACAGCAGTAACTTCCTCACTGAGACTTGTGACCTCCCTCATCATAGACTTTTGATCAGGTTTTCAGTGCAGCATGGATTCCTTCCTGTGGAGTGGACATCAAATTGAATGAAGACGTGGTTGTTTCCCCCTTAGCAAACTTCCCATTATTGCATCAGTGGACACAACTTTCCTGGTCTGTGGATGATGTTGCACTCAAGTGTCCACATCTGAGTAGGACTGTTGATGCACCTTCCAGCATGATGAGGGGTAGCTATCAGGGCAGAAGCTTCCAGTCCAGTTCTAGTTGGTTGTTCTATGTCTACATCCAGGTTGGATACTCACACCGTATCTTTTTTTCCTTCAGCACTGCTTCCTGAGTTCTATGACCTTCTTAATCAGACCAGAAACTGGCTTCTGAAGTTTGATGAGGTTTTGTTTGTTTATTTTGTTGTGAAGTAATGATATAAATTTTGTTCATTTCCAAGTCTCTAGTCAACTATATTAACAAGTGTATCAGTTATCCTCCTTCTTCATACTTTTGTGCAAGACCTTTAGCATGTTAGCTTTTATATAGCATGAGTTCTAAAATTAAGCTGCCTAAATATTCTAGCCTTGGTATTCTGCTTCAGTGTCATTTCCCTTATCACCCATGACAATTTAATAATGTTCTTAGTACCACTCCACCATCACCCTCCATTGTTCTTCTGTATTTTATGTGAATATTTGATCTGTTTATGCTTTTAGGTTAACTTCAGAAAAATGTTTTGAAAGCAAGGGATGATGTCATGTGCCTCTTATTCCAGAACTTGGGAGATGGAGGCAGAAAGGTCAGGAGAAGCTATTGTCAAGTCTGAGGCCAGCCTGGGCTATGTGGGACCCTGTGTTGGTCCTCTCAGAAAAACAAAATGAGACAAAAAAATAAATAAACAGAATAATTTCAAATTTTCTAACTGAAATTGTATTTGCTGAAAACAAAATAGGGAACAGGGAGAAATAGTTACATCACCATAGAATGTGTATGACCCGTTAAGCATCCTTCTATTTAGGGGTGGTGGTGGTGTATACTTTTAATCTCAGCACTCTAGAGGAACAGACAGGTGGATCTCTGTGAGTTAGAGGCCAGCCTGATCTACAGAGGGAGTTCTAGGACAGGCAGGGCTATACGGAGACCCTGTATCAAAATAAATACAGCTTCATGGTCCAGTCTAGGAATGTACACCTATAATCCCAGCGTCCAGGAGACAAAGGCAGGATTGGAAGTCTGAGTGGGCTACATGCATAGTAAAACCTGCCTCAACAAAAGAAGAAATCTGATCCTTTTTCTCAGAAGTTTTTCAGATTTTTAAATAAAACATTTCTCAAACATTTTTGTAGCCTTGATAATATTCAGTGAAGCATTAAAGAGAACAATTTGTGAACATTGTATTTCTTATTAATAATTCAATTATATCTAATTTGTTTTGTTTTTGTACTGGAGTTTAAGTAGGACTTTACAGTTGCTAGGCAAACCCTCTGCTACTGAGCTGCATCCTGAGCCCTTTTTAAAAAAACAATGTGTTATTATTACATATGCCACTGTATAGTGCAGAGGACAGAGGGCAATTTTATGGTGTTACTTTTCTCCTTCTGCTTTGCATGGATTCATATAATTGAATTCAGATCATCAGCCTTGCACAGCAAACACCAGTACCCACTGAGCTATCTTGCTGGCCTTTTTTTGGGGGGAGGGGATGGTTAGAGAGGCTTTTGAGAATACTTTCTGGAATGTCCATGACCTAGACATTAACGTGTTTATTATTTTGATCCTTCCCAGTATACCTACAGTCTCCTTAATACTTTGTTCTCTAATTTGTTTTTGGAAAACCAAACTTGATTTCCAACATTATTCTTGATAAGTTTGTCAACCTCTGTATGATTTGAGTCTGATCATAAGTTTTTACTCCATATGTTTGTTTTTTTGTTTATTGTACTTTTCTGTCTGGTTGGTTTGGAATTTGAGGGACAGAGTATTATGTAGACCAGGCTGCCTAGAACATACTATATAGTCAAGGTTGGCCATAAACTCTTTATCTCCTGCCTGCAACTCTCAAGTGCTCAGCTGATGGATTTGTACCACCACATCCAACTTCACTCTGTGTTTATCAATGTTTGCGTTTTCAGGGCTAGAGAGATGGCTTGGCAGCTAAGAGCACTGACTGCTTTTCCAGAGGTCCTGAGTTCAATTACCATCAACTATGTGGTGGCTCACAACCATCTGTAGTAGGATCTGATGCCCTTTTCTCGCAAAAAGTTTTACATGCAGATACATATAACATCTAAAAAATAACAAAGACAGTCTTTTTATGAGTCTAGACTGGCTTTGAACGTATGATTCTCTAGCCTCAGTCTCTCTAGTACTGTGGTTGTAGATATGTACTACCTTACCTGGCTATCAATTTTGATAGTTTGGCTATTTACTAAAGTATCATTAGTATCACTGAGATATCAGAGATTAAGACAGGGGGTCTAACGTCCATTCTTTGTTGTGGATAGCTTTTCGTTTTGCTTTATCACTGAGATTTTTAAATGTCTATGTAATGTAGTTTTTTATTCTCAGTCCTCCAGGCCTAGTGTAACTTGTCTCTGATCAGGAAGATTTGAACATGGTAAGAATTTGGCTTCAAACCCAACAGATAATGACAAGAATCACAAGTAAATCTTACTTCTAGTTTAGATTTTGTAGAACTTGTCTGTGGACTTTAGACTCATATCCTTAAATTCTGTAACTAGAAAGTAGAGTTACAGCCTTGCCGTATGCTTTTTTCCCTGAGATAGAGTGTTTCTGTGTAGCTCAGGTAGATGCTGAAATTGTGGCAGTCCTCTTGTCTCAGCCTTTAAAGCAATAGTTTTCAATTTTCCTAATGCTGTGATCCTTTTATACTGTTCCTCATGTTGTGGTGATCCTCAACCATATAATGATTTCTGTTGATACTTTATAACTATAATTTTGCTACTGCTATGAATTATAATGTAAATGTATGTTTTCTGATGACCTCCCCCCAAAAGTGTTTCCACCCACAAGTTGAGAACTGCTGATCTAGAGTGTGGAGTCTATATGTGCCAGGCTTAATGTGTCATTTTTAAATACATCGAATGTGCCAATTGGAAGAAAGGAGAAGGCTGTAACAAATTCAGTATTATTTCAGGGTGGGCAGGGTCAGTGCTGGACTGACCTTTATATGTACAAGACTACCTAGCAGGTTGTCCTGTTAAGAGTGTTTGTCCAGCTGTCTGCTGGTGGTACATGCTTTTAATCCCAGCACTCTCGAAGTTAGAGGCAGGAGGATTTTTGTGAGTTACAGGCCAGCTTGATCTACAGAGCAAGTTTCAGGCTAGCCAAGGCTACACAGAGAAACCCTGTCTCAAAACAACAACAAAAAATGGAGCATTTTCCAGTTTCCATTTTCCTAGGCTCTCCTGGTTATTAAATGACTAATTTATTTAACAGACTTTTATTGTTGTGAGTTAATACAATTTGGCCCTGTTCTAGTCTTAGTTATATTTCTCATTTTTAATTTATAAATTAGAACTTGGATTTATACTTTTCTATGAACTTGCCTTAAGTGAGTCTGCTGATGAGAAATGGATCTAATAACAAGGTCAGTACTCTGATGTATTTACATAAGAGCAGGAAGCGCTGCTCCAGAGAGCCTCTACTGACATTCTGTGGTCCCTACCCAGGCCCAGCCAAGGGTCAAATTAAATCATCCTCGACCCAACATGGCCCTCCTCTGCGCCTGCAACGATGTTTTTCACTCTAGTTGTGAACATCCCCAAGTGTGGTTTGGGTTTAGAGATTACCACCTTCTGTTATTTAATTATGTTTTTACTCTTTTATATTTTTCAATCCACTGTTGTACTATTTAATATTTCTTTCTAAAAGTTTCACCAGATTATAATCCTCCTCTCCCCCAACACCTTCCCCAGGTTTTGAGAACAGACTCTCACTATGTAGCATTTGCTGGCCTGGGGCTTCTCTGTGAAGACCCTAGGCTACTCTGTTTTTCTTTTTTTAAAAAAAAACTTTATTTATTTATTTATTTGCCTTGGTGTTTGCCTGGAACTGGAACTACAGACAGTTGTTAGCTGCCATGTGGGTGCTGGGAATCGAACCCGGGTCCTCTGGAAGAGCAGACAGTGCTCTTAAGCTCTTAACCACTGAGCCATCTCTCCAGCCCCCCCGGCTACTCTGTTTTTCATAGTGGCTTTTTTCCCTTCTTTACTAACTTCCTGTCATCTGTATTTTCAGAATTGTATTTCTTTTACCATGTACTTTTCTGAATCAAATCTCACTGAACAAAAACCTTCAAATTACCTAGTATCATGTGCCTCATAAGAATAGTTGCAGACACTGAGAGTGACCTGAGACATTGTCATCTCTGTAGCACTTATCTGCATGAAAAACAGAGAAGTCATTTGGCTTGCCTACCTTCCAGGGGATTCTAAATCTCGAGTTGACTATTAAAACTAACCATCACATTAAGTGAAACATTTTCCTAGATAAAAGTGTGCTTTGCTACTGAATTAAAACATAGTTTACAATATAAGAGGCTGTTATGAATTTTTTATTTGTTTATTATCTATTTATTGGTTTATTTGAGACAAGATTTTTCTGTGTAACAGCTTTGGCTGTCCTCAAACTTATTTTGTAGACCAGCTGGCTTCAAACTAAGCTCCAAATAATTTATTTGCCACCACTACCCTACCCCTTCTTGTAGCTCTGGGGTTACAGATAAGTGTGTCCAATTTTGGGGATCTAAACTCCAGCATGATAGATACCTTAACTGACTAAGTCACCTCCCTAGCCTAGTCCTTGACTCTTTTTAAAAACAAAAACAAACAAACAAAAAACCTTTTATTTTGTGTGCATTGGTGTGAAGGTGTTGAGTCCACTGGAACTGGAGTTACAGACAATTGTGAGCTGCCATGTGGGGTACTAGGAATTGAACCTGGTCCTCTGGAAGAGCACTCAGTGCTCCTAACCCCTGATCCATCTCTTTAGCTTCTTCTTGACTCTTTAAAAGGATTTCCAAAATAGGATTTGGCCAAATATCTCCAACATATATCATGGTTTATTTTACTGTAATTTGAAAACATTGCCAAAAGATAGTCATTTAGTAGTAAAAACCAACACTATACTAATTGACTAGTCTAAAGCTCTAGACCTGATTATATTCTTGCATTTGTATTATAAATATTTTATTACATTCATTATAGTCTTTGATAAAGCTGTCCCAGTGCCCACACAAATATAATCCACTATTTTTGGCTGATCTTGAAGGGTAATTAATTGTGGGTAGAAGAGTTTTCCAACAGATGTTCGTGGAATAGTGGAGACTATAGGCGATGGGATGGACCTAGATACCTGATGCCTTTCACAAAAATTTGTTTACAGTGAACCATAGACCTATGTGTAAAACCGAACACATACAACTTCTAGAACAAAACAAAACAAAACAGGAAATCATTTAAAGTTGGCTTTGCTGGTGGACTCAGATATAATAATATTCAAAACAAAATCTACATATAAAAATGGGTAAGTTTGATACATTAAAATTAACTTTTGCTGTGTGGATGAAGAAATAAGCCACATATTTGGAGAAAAGATTGGCAAAACATGTTGATAAAGGACTTGTACTCTGTGATAGTTTGAAAGAAAATGGCTCCTAAAAGGAGTTATGGCTTTGTTGGAGTAAGTGTGACCTTACTAGAGGAAGTATGTCACTGTGGAGATGGGCTTTGAGGTCTCATATATGTTCACACCATGCCCGGTGAGACAGTTCACTTCCTGTTGCAAGATGTAGAACACTTGGCTTTTTCTCCTACCATATCTGCTTGTATGCCTCCATGTCCCTCATAATGATAATGGACTGAACCTCTGAACTATAAGCAAACCAACCCATTTAAATATTTTTTAGGAACCCCAAGACAGAAGTTGGTACCAGGAATGGGGTATTGCTTTAATAGGCCTGACCATGTTTGTGGTGATATATGTTTAATAAAAATAGTCTGGAATATCAGAAGAGAGTCACTCACAGGGCTACGCCATGAAGGTCAGGGAGTGGTGACCCACACTTTTAATCCTACCTTTAAGAAGGTTTAA
>PVIH01001921.1:126507-210677 GCA_004025045.1 Sigmodon hispidus
AAAAGTTTTTTTTTTTTTTTTTTTTTTTTTAAAAAAAAAAAGAAGGTTTAAAGAGAAAGTAAGATAGCTGGGGGGAGGGAAAGAAGAGGTTTTCAGCTTTCCAGAGACTTCCTGGGAGGTCTGAGGACAGAGGAGCTAGAGTTGAAGTTTTTGTGGAGACAGGCTTGACGAGTTGATGGATGAGAAGTGGCTGTGGTTTGTTTATCTCTCTGATATTTCAGATCTCCCCCAATGTCTGGCTCCAGGTTTTTGTTATATTACCAAATAGAATTTGTTCAATACATGTTATTTTGTTTAGAGGAATTAGGACTTTGGTAACTTTGGGTTAGGAAAGCAGTGGGCTGCTTTGAGCATTGCTTAGGGACGGTACTAGTAGGAGCATGGAAGACAGTGGGGCTGATACTGAATTGAACCATGAGATGCTGGCTTCAGAGGTTTCAGAGAAGAATTCTAGTATGTTGCCTAGAAATCATTCTTGCGATATTCTGGTGAAGAAAGCAGCTGCCTTTTGCCTGTGTCCAGAAAGTCTGCTGAGGTGAATGTGAAGAGATTTATATTAATTTTATTGGGAGAAGAAATCTTAAAACAGCCTAGTATTAACTCTGTTTCATAGTTATTACTTGACACTCATATAAATATTTATAATGAAAAGGACCAAGAAAATGTGAAATTCGAGGAGGAAAGGAACACCAGGAAGTGGAATGGAGCTAAATTAAGGAGATAAACAGATTAAGAAATGTAATGAAGGGAGTGGTAATCTCAGGACAAGATCTCACCCAGCTAAATTTTCAACTCCTGAAAAGAAATTAAAGAAAAGCTTAGAGGTTTGTGTGGTAGTGCACACCTTTAATCCCAGCACTCCAGAGGCAGAAGCTGGAAGATCTCTAAGTTTAAGACCAACCTGGTCTACAGGCAAGTTCCAGGACAGCCAAGCTTAGGCAGTGAAGGAAACCAGAAAGTTGGTGATGATGTATTGAATGAGGAGGCTATGTTTCAGCCTCAGGATAAAGAAAAACTTGGCAGGTTCAGCCACGTGGTTCTGGCTTTAGAGTGAAGGATAGAAGAAAGACATTATGGAACCTTCCTAAGAGACTAAGGAATGCTGCTGAGGCCAGGCATGTATCAAGGGTATCCCTGAATAGAGGCCCAGAGACACCATTGTGTGAAGCTGTGATTGCCATAGAAACCCCAAGATGTTAGAGATGCCAGATTCCTGAGATACCTACCATGGAAAGCTGATAACAGGGAGTAGAACCAGCATAAGAGAAAGAAGTGTGTTGCAGAAAAAAAGATGAAAGGAGTTGGAGATCGTAAAGGTGTTTTGACATCATACATAGAGATACAGAGTTTGGAGTTTGCTCAACTGAGTTTAGTCTTGCTTTGATCTAGTATTTCCTCACTATGTTTTCTTACCTACATTTTGGAACAGTAATGTCTGTATATGGTCTGTATATCTTGTACCATTATATGTTGGTACATATGTTGGAGTATATGATCTGCTTTTTCATTTTGCTTTTACAAGGGGTTACAGTTAAGAGATTGCCATGAGTCTCAGAAGAGACTTTAAACTTTGAAACAAGTTTGAGACTGTTATAGACTATGAGGACCTTTGAAGTTGGACTTAATGCATTTTTGCATTATGATGCAGCTTCAAGTCTTTGGGGGCCAGAGAGTGGAATATGGCTGTTTGAAAGAAAATGTTTCCCTAAAGAGAGTGGCATTATTAGGAGGTGTAGCTTTGTTGGAGTAGATATGGCCTTGTTGAAAGAAGTGTGTCACTGTGGTGGCAGGTTTGAAGTCTCATATATGCTCAAGACACACCAAGTGAAACAGTTCACTTCCTGTTGCCTGCAAGATGTAGGACATTAGGCTACTTCTCCAGCAGCATGTCTGTCTGCATGCCACCATGTCCTACCATGATGAAAATGCGCTGAGCCTCTGAACTGTAAGTGAGCCAACACATTTAAATGTTTTCTTTTATAAGACTTGCTGTGGTCATGGTGTCTCTTAGCAGCAATAGAAACTCTAAGATATACCCAAATATTCAAGTAACTCAATAATAAGAAAACATCGAACTGGATTTTATTTTTTCTCCCAATGAGACCAAAATCTGCTGTGCACCTGTTAGAATGGCTAGAGTGATCCATAGGGACCTAGATTAAAGTTCAAGATTCAGTGTGTACTTACATTAATATAGATACAAATGAACATATAGGGATATTCACATACCTTTACATTAAATGTATGTGTATATGAGTATGTTCATTAGCATACACATGTATTTTCTTGTTCTCTTACCTGAGAAGGCCTAAAAGTTTTGACATCCTGATAACCACTCAGACAGCTAGCCCCAGAAATTAGATTCTACTGCTTTTCCCAAAAAAGAAAGCAAGAGAATAAGAAATAAGGCTCTTTTACTTTAAAGGCCAGACATATGCAGGTTACTTCTAGAATATCCTGGGATATAGCCATATACAAAAGCTGTATCTTAGTGGAGTGTCAAACTAACACAGAGCCAACTGAAAGAATCCCCAGCAGCCAAGACTTGGACAAGCTGAGTAACAAAGTGAATAGTACAGTATTGAATTAGAGCCAAAGTATAAAATATCCACAACTCCGCACTAATAAAAATAAATGATCAAATAAACAAATGAAGGAAAACAGACAAATCTCCCATGCCAAACATTTTAAACCAGTCATAGAGATAGTTGGCCATCAAGAAGATGAAGTGGGATTCCAAGGTCCTCATGTGTACCATGTCACAAAGTATATGGAACTCAGGGAAAGAGTAAGCACACTAGTCAGCCTTAAGCAACATTAGTCAACCCCATGGACCAAGGTCCACCAGGAAAGTCACTGTGGGTAATCTA
Organism: Sigmodon hispidus; assembly: GCA_004025045.1. Taxonomy (NCBI): domain Eukaryota; kingdom Metazoa; phylum Chordata; class Mammalia; order Rodentia; family Cricetidae; genus Sigmodon; species Sigmodon hispidus. The sequence goes on from PVIH01001921.1 coordinate 129,378, forward strand.
TCCTTTGCGATGGTGTGATGATGAAAAGAGTGCTTTATATCTTCCTCCTCTTTCTCATCACTGGAAAACATTAAACCAATCTCAACAAGAGATGTTCCACTATATTACTGAGTGATACTGAAAGCCGTGAAGGTCATTCAAGACAAGGAAAGCAAGAATCATCACCCTCTGGGAGGCCCAGAGAATGCATTGACAGTGAAATATAACATGGAGTCCTGGGGTGGACCCAGGAACAGATGAAAGATGTTATATAGACACTGAGGAAATCTGAATGATGTATAACTTAATAATGTGCCAATGAGCCAAGTGGTGGTGGTGCATGCCTTTAGTCCCAGCACTAGTAGGCAGAGGCAAGTGGATCTCTGTGAGTTCAAGGTCAGCCTGGTCTACAGAGTGAGTTCCAGGACAGCCAGGAATATACAGGAGAAACCCCTGTCTTGAAAATCAAGTAATAATAATAATAATAATAATAATAATAATAAGTGACAATGCTGGTTCATTAATTGTGACAAATGTACCACAAGATACTAATAAAAGGTTAAAAGAGAATTTTCTATGTAATCATTTTTTTTGGTAAATCTATAACTTTCAATTTTAGCATATAAACTATTCTAAAATAAACTTTTTATTTAAAAGTGCACTTATACATTTAAGTGATATTTCAGACAACCCTCCCCTAACCCATTTCTTCTCCCACAGATGTGTATGGCTAACTTGCTTTGGCCGAGTCTCAAGTTAATGAATGCTGCTGTACATGGATGCAAAGCTAGTGCTGTGAACCCAGAGCTGATGTTCAAACTACAGGATTTCCTGTCCTTTTTGATCATCTCTTCAGGTAACATTTTTATGTCTTTTTACCCAAAGCTTCTCTGAGAGGCTAGCCACATGGAGTTCCTCAATGAGCCCTCATGTCCTTTGCCCTCCAGTTGTGTTTGGTCTATAGGAAAGTAGCCAGTTGGTGGTGATGGTGGGTGAAGTAGGTATGTTTATTCTCATGTCTAACTGTGATACCTCACAGAAGGTTGGGGACATTTTCCTACCAAAACCACAGTATCTGTTAGCTGTCCTTCCCATTCATCTGTTCCTCCCAGGTTCTACTAGGAGCTCACTCCTCAGTCTGGTGACCCTTATCAGTCTGAAACACAGTCCCTGTTTAGCACTGTAGGGAGAGTTTATTACTATCTCCTAGCAACATCATCAGTACCCAGGGCACTAGGCAGATAGGTGCTTGCCCCATGGGCCTTCAATACTTACTCAATGAGTGAGTCAGCCAAAGAATTGCAGACAGTTCATATTATGCTGCTCAGTAGTTAGAGCAGTGGAATCGCCAGAGCTAGGTTCAAATTGTGGGTCTTTCAACTTCTCAGATGAGGTTAAATGATTTTAGTTCTCTGAGACTTAGTTCTTTATCTTTAAAGTCCAGATGGGGATATCGTCCTCTCTTGATGATTAAATGTGATTAATTTTTAGCTTAGCACCTGTGGGACACGTGAACAGTGTTTATCAGTCTTATTAGGCTCAGTCATAGCTAAAATTAGCTTGTCTTTTGCAATAGATAACATAAATAAATAATTTATGAGCAACCAGAACAATTGGACAATTGGTTTAGTGTATTCGAGGCCTGGGTCCAACCCCAGTATCACACACACACACAAGTTGGCAAAGAAAGTCGTCAACTTATTCAACCTACCTGGCTAGCCAAGAAATTGGGAATAGAGCAGTGTGCATGACTCTCCTCCAAAACTAGAAGATTGTTCTCATAGTGCTTAGAGCTGTTAATACTGCCTTTCTTTTTTAGTAACTGACTTGGAGTTTATTAAGAAAAGCCCATTAGTGTGAGAGAAGTGTATAGGGAAAGATGGGACACACCTTAGTGTAGGTGTGGGGTTCTCAACAGGCAGCTACCAATAAAGCTATCTGTTTTTCAAATGAACATTGTTTTTTGCTTGTGTGTGGTATGTGTGAGTATACACAAGTGTCCACACCTATGCATGTGTATGTGGAAGCCAAAGCATGATGCAATCTCTCTCTCTCTCTCATCTCTCTCTCTCTCTCTCTCTCTCTCTCTCTCTCTCTCTCTCTCTCGATTACTCTTTGCTTTATTGCCTTGAGTCAGGACCTTTCACAGAACTGGAAGCCCATTGTTTGGGCCATTCGGCTGGGGGGGGGAGTTTTAGGATCTAGGTTTCTCCACCCTCCAATGCTAAGCTTACAAGTGCATGAAATCACACCACACCTTTGTTTCGTTTGAGGGTATGTTCTGGTTTTGTTCTGTGTTTTTGGAGACACAATCTGGGTCTCTCTATATAGCCCTGGCTATCCTGGAATTAGCTATGTAGAGCAGGCCAGTCTGGAACTCACAGAGGTTCACTTGCCTCTGCTTCAAGAGTGTTGAGATTAAAGGTGAGTGCCACTACTACTGGTATGCTCAGATTTTTATCTGAGTGCTGGAAATAAACTCAGGTCCTCATGCTTACAGAGTAAACACTCTTAGTCACTTAGCCCATCTCCTCAGTCCCTCAGTGTCTTTTTGTAAAGAAGTAAAATGTTATCATTGTGGAGAGTATAAGTCAATGGTAGAACATTTGTTTAGTGTTAATAAAGCCCTGAATTCAATGCCCAGAACACACAAAAAATAATTTTAAAAACTTAAGCAGGGTTCGGTGTCATGCTCCTGAAATCTTAGTGCTATGAGGTGGAGAAAGGAGGGTCCAGGCATATATATATATATTTAACTATCTAAGCTAGAAGAGCCAGAAAGGGGATGGAGAGATGGCTCAGAGGTTAGGAGCACTGACTGCTCTTCCAGAGGTCCTGAGTCCAATTCCCAGCAACCACATGGTAGCTCACAACCATCTGCAATGATATATGGTGCCTTCTTCTAGCATTTAGGCATACATGCAGATGGAACACTGTATACATAATAAATAAATAAACTTTAAAAGCTCCCAGTTCTTGAGAAACACTATCTCAAAACACAAGGTAGAACAATTGGGGAAGAACCCAGCATCAACCTCTAGGCTTTACACTGTAGCAATCAATCCACATGAGTCTGTACAATGGGTAATGGGAATTTATTAGGATATGAATTGGGGAGATACACTCATGAGAAACACAACCAAATGAAAAGTTGAAGTCTTCCTCTGTTCCGTCCAGGAGAGCAACCACCTGGCTTTCTCGTCTGACCATGCCAAGGGATTCGGGTGTGACCCTTCTCTTCTTCCTTATAAAAGGTCCGCATATGAATAGCTCAAGGTCATGGGTGGAACAAATACCACCTCTCTCTCTCTCTCTCTCTCTCTCTCTCTCTCACACACACACACACACACACACACACACACACACACGAAATTATGTTGATGAAATAGGGTATGGTAGTCATGTTTTTAATCCCAGCACTTGGAATGTAGAGGCAGTCCCATCTCTGAGTTCAAGGCCAACTCTAGAGTGATCAGAACATCCAGGGCTCCACAGAGAAACCCTGTCTCAAAATACACCCCCCACCAAAAAAAAAAAAAAAAAAAAAAAGAAGAAAGGAAAAAGAAATTTGATAAAGTCAAACTTTAATTTTCTCAAGTATAAATTTTGGGTTTTTTTAGAGTTGTAAACTAAAAGGCATGAATTTAAATGCCACAACAATAGTAATAGTAGTAATAATAAAGCTACAAAGTAAACAATAAATTAGGGCTAACCTTTGAGGTTCAAAAATAATAGAATGTAGAATTTTTCAAAATGTAAGCACACCTCCTATCTGTGCTTTTAGTAGTGGCTGAGTGAATCTCATCTGTGGACCATTACATGTCAGCCTTGCTCTGGGGAGTGTGTATTACTAGCATCATCACTGAACTGGAGCTTGGAGGAGAAAAAGGAGAGTTAGAGGGTGATAAGTAATATTATGGGATGTGGTAGGACAGGCCCATAGGGTCAAGCCAGTTGACAAGGCATGCACATAACACATAATGTACTTCCTTATGACCCATCCTGGAGTCTGCCTGAGGGCTGCAACAGGTACTGACACAGCTCCTGATTGTGTCCAGCCAATGAGAGGCCACCATGTAATGTTATCAAATTGGGGCGGAGCTTGGGTTCAGGGAGTAGGTATATAAGGCTCTCCCCATTGCTGAATAAAGGAGTCTGCTGTTTACTTTTCACCTGACTCCTTCAGGGGAGCCATTAAGACCCAGGAACAGTGGGAGATCCATGACATCAAGTTAGGTCACCCAGCAAAAGCCTCGGACAGAACCAATCTTAGAAGGTTTTTAGGATAGGGGTGATGATCTGGTCTTGTTGAGCAGAGACCTGGTAGGAGCTTTAACAGTCTTCCTCTGCATCCCACCTGGGGTTCAGTGATGTGGGAGAAAATATTAGATGCCTTGCCACCCACGTCTGGGCTTAAATTTTATTTCCATTCTTCTCACTGTTTATTGTGTATGGTTTTTCTTATGTTAGTTATAACCTTTTATTTTTGACATAAAAGGGGATATGTGGTGATATATTACATATTTAATAAAGCCAATCTGGAATATCAGAGAACAGATACACCCACAGTCAAGCCAGGAGGGTCAGAGAGTGGTAACTTACACCTTTAATCCCAGCATAGAAAGACCAGGAGTCGTGACCTATGCCTTTAATTTCGTAACTCCAGAGACAGAGATCTTTCTGTGTTTCTATGAGTTTAAGGCCTAACTATCAATAGTAGTATCTCACACTTTTAATCTTAACTCTGGAATATGATCCACAGTTGGACTCAGAAGTGAAACAGCTACGCAAAGGAGGTATTTAAAGCAGATGTAAGACGGAATTATTCTGTAGAAGCAACAAGAAGCGAGGCTGAGGAAGCTGGGAGATAGTTTGGCTGGGTGAGATCTGACTATGGACTGTTTCCTCTCTCTGATATTCCAGCTTTCCCCTGATATCTGGCTCTGAGTTTTCATTTAATAACAACCAGAATTTGTGTTATATTGGACCTATTAGAGAGCTGTACTTGAGAACCTTTATCAGTGGGCAGGCAGAAACTGTTTCTCTATTCACATGAAGCACAACTGTGTTCCAAGCTTGTGGGCCAGGTCTCTTTGTGCTATCATAAAAATGGACTAGAAAAAAGGAGGCAAGAAGGGCATTAATGGACACCCAAGAGTTTCTGTAAGGATTGCTGTCAGAGGTTCATTAGCTGTAGCTTGGCCTGGTATCCTACACTGGATTCATTTCACTTCCTCAAATCTTCAACTGGTTCACAATCTATCTAGTTGGAGAACTGCTAGGGAAATGGCTTGCTATTTGAGTGTGGCCTGTGACCAGGAAGCATCATTACCATCAGAGTTTGTTGGAAACGGGATCTCCCATACCATCAGGACCTGCTGGGTCAGTACCATCATTTTAACAGGACCCTTTGGGGAGTTTTATGTACTTTCTGCCTTGAGACATGTGAGGTTTGAATCGCTGAGTAGACCTCTAGAACAATGTTCCAGGCTCAAAGAAACTTCAGCTGCCCAGAGTCACTGTCTGCTCTGACAAAGATATAGAGAGTCCTAGATGTTCATTCTCTGTAAGAAAATGGGTCCTCAGCCTGGGGCTACAAAGAAATCTTGGAGAGTGACACAGCCAGACCATAGCTGAAGGCCCACTGTATAAGCCTCAGGCATTCCTCTCATAGGTAGGGACTGTCCTAGGCTTCCTGTGCACTCCATCTAGACTTCCTGCCTTAGCAAGTCACATTCTGAATCACAAACCCTCAGATTTCTCAATTCTTTCATCCCACTCAGCTTTTGGATCTGATTACAAAAACTCAGCCTCCCTGCTCCACATCCCCTGATGCCCATCTTGAATTCATGGTAGTTGGTCTAGGAGACTGCCGGGAAGCCTTGCCCCTTTTGACTCTGAGGGGTAGGGTTGGTAGGACTACCCAGGTCCTAATAGCCCATCTCCTGTACACTAACCCACTTTCTAGCCTCCTCCTCTAGTTCAAGGCCTGAGTTTTCGACCTGCTACTTCAGGCAGGTCACTGACTTTTCATTATACTCTGCCCTCAACTTGATCGGTAGTCCTTTTGAAAGTAAATCTACCTTTGCTTGCTTGAATGACAGCAGCTGCCATATCCTCATATATTTGAATATTTGGTTTACAGTTGGTGGACTGATTAGGAAGGAAGGACTAGGAGATATGGGCTTATTGCATGTGTGTCTGTGGGTGGTGGGGTTTTAAAAGCCTATACTAGGCCAAGATTGTCTCTGTTTCTCTCTGTCTTTGTCTTTTGGTCTGTCTCTCTGCAGAATACTTCTGGATCAGAGTATAAGTTTTCAACTATGGCTCCAGCTCCATGCCTTCCTGCCTGCCTGCCTAAAACCATGCGTATAGCCATGGTGATCATGGATCGTGTCACCTCTGAAACTGTAAGCAATCCCCCAGGTAAATGTGTTCCCGTCTAAGTTGCTTAAGTTATGGTGTCTCTTCATAGCAATAGAACAGTAAAATACTCTCTAATGTTGTCTTAACTTGAATGAACCATGTTAAGATCCTGATTGGTACATCATGGGAGGGAGATGTCACCCCAACTCTCAGTGGTACCAATAGGGTAGGCTTGCTAGAATCCAGCATTGGATAACAGCATATATCACAAACTGTCTCTTTCAAAGAGATGAATATGGGGTGGGGGGTAGGGCTTTTCTAGGAATCAGTTGGCCTCAGAGGGGAAAGAAAAGGATCACTCTCCCAGATAGAGCTGAGCAGAAGCTTAAGCCCCTTGGTGTAGTATAGCAAGATTCCCATACAAATGAGAAGCAGGCTTCAGTGACTTACCCGGTTCCTCCCAGCTCTGAAGCTGTGAGGCTACCAACAGTTCCTGCTTTCTTCTGAACCCTCCTATAGAGTGTGGGTGGTGGGGCTGGGGGGAACCAGCTAGCTGGTGGTAAATATGTTGATTGGGAAGAGAAAAGATTGGTTCTTTCCTTGGTTCCTCCTTTTCACCACTTTACCTGGCTAAGTGTGATAGACCTTGAGGGTGCAGCTGCGTGGGGGTTGGGAATAAAACCAACTGATAATGCCAGCCTAGAGGTTCAGAAGAAGTCAACAAGCAGATCCTAGACATGCTTGGCCTGGAAAGCAGATCCTCAAACCAAGAATAAGGAAGCCTGCCACACACTAAAGATCTGACCAGGATGTGAAAAGCCCAGTCCTCAGCCACAGGAAGTTTGGCTGACACAGGGCAAGTTACGCCAGAGATAAAGGGCAGTGGTGTGTTGTTGGTTAGTGGTCAAAAGAGTCTGGAAAGAGGCTTGAAAAGTCCCTATAGAGTATGCCAATGAAGATGTCGTGGGTTTTAGGCAACAGGGATTTTTCTAGGCTGAGCTTTGAGGTAGGGATGGGAGAGGATTATCATAAGGCTTAATGTCAAGGAAGGAGAATTGAGGAGGGTGGCCCATGAGGCTAGGGGCTGAGGATTTACTCTAAGCCTCTGACTAGAGAGGAAGAGAGTAGGATTACTGCTCAAATATTCCTTACTGAGTTGGTCTCTACAGTGTTCTGTGCTATAGTGAGGCACTCAGCAAGGAACCAGAGCGGCAGGTCTGTCTGTCTTCACTCTCCAGAGCTCAAAGCTGCTCTTCCTGTTGCTACCAGGATGACTGACTTGGCAGCCCAGGTGTGGCTGAGTCAGCAGGCCCCAAGGTCTGAGTGGCCTGGATCTAGGGAACTGGGCTTGGATGAGTGCCTAATGTGAGAGCCAGTTCGTATGTACGGCAAGTACTACCTCTCCCTCTAGCTTCCTGTTCCAGAACGTATTGCAACAAAGAACACAGACTCAAGTTTGACCAACTGTCTCGGTTTGCCCAGGACTAGCTTGGTTTTATCACTATCCCTGGAAATTATAAAATGATGAGGTCCAAGGATTAGGATCCTTGACAAGAGCGAGGAGAGTGGCCATGTACAAAGTAAACAAGTGACAGTACCAAGAAGCAGCCCCGGGGCTTCAGGATCCCTGCAAACGGGGCCAAGTTGGTGTCTGTGTCTAGCTCCTACGAAGGAGCACATGGCTGAACACTTCAGAAACAATTAATTAGTGGCATCTCTGACCTAAATACCCCTAGTTCTGGTTTGTTACTCATTCTCGTCTATGAGGAAATACATTTAGGAAAAATATTAAGATTCAGTAGTACGGACAGGGTACCATAGATCGCACCTGTAACCTCAGCCCTCAAGGGAAGCCAAGGCAGAAGGATTGTGAGTTTCATGCCAACCTGGGCCAAGTAGTGAGACTCTGTATAAACAAACAAACAAACAAACAAACAAATAAATAAAATGACTATTTATGGTGATTAGTATCCAAGACATACTAGGGATCCAATAAATATTTACTAAACCGTACATGAAGAGTCAGTGTAGTCTTTCAGAATCAAGGAGCCAAAGGGGCAGAAAGAAGTGGGTGGGACTAATAATTTTGAAAGGTTTTACGTGAAAACAAGAGAAACAGAATAGACAGTGTAGGAAGTCTGGATTGCAGCAAACCAACAGAAATCATTCAGACAAGTCATAACCACCCAAAGGTCCTGGGGTTGCTATCTTTCCCAGCAAGGTTCTGTTTGTCTAGGGGGTCTCCTTCCAGCTAGACTGGCCACTGGTCCAGAGCTCAAGGTTCTCTAGTACATTCTTGCCGACTCCTCCAATAGACCAATCATTGGACTAGGCCGTAGCAGCACAGGTCAAGAGGAACAGGACATTTAATACATGGGGGTAGGGGAAATTTGGCCTGCATGTATATGTGAGTGCGTACACACACAATCTCTTTCCTTCCTTTCTGTATATGCAGAAGGCTATATGTCAAGGGCAAAGCCTCCTGAAGGCCTTGGAATGACCTGAAAGCTGTAAATCAGGCCCTGTAGAGCAGCATATACTGGATGGCAGCTCACCCTGTGGCTTCTCCTTGAGTTGTTTACACCTGCTTCCTTGCTCACCTGCAGGCTCTGGGCTTGTCTCCAGACATGAGTGCTGAATGCCACTGGCATGTGTGTGCTCTACTTGGCTTTCAGCCCCTCCTTTGCTGGCAGCTGTCTCCTGTTACTCACTCTCAACTCCACCCTCTCCTGCCCTCCTGACTTTGATGCTTACCAACTCATTAAGTATTTATATGCAATACTTCCTCTGTGCAGTCAATGGGCTGGGTACTGGGACTCTATTAGTAAACAAGACAAGGGCCTATGGCACTTACTACGGGGAAGTGGAGACAATAATCAGTCAATTATATACAATATGATAAGTGCCTGGGTGGCATAAGTGGCTGTAAGGTAGGGTAGAGATTAGGGGTGGCAGACAAGCAGGAAGGCTAGAGTTGTAGGTTGTGCTATGAATTACAACTTCATTTCTTTGTCCGTCTATTTCTATCATCTGTCCACCTATCCATCCACTTTTCTTCTTCAGCAAACTGTTGAAATCCCTATTTTATGCCAGACATGCTGCTCAGTCCTGGAATTATGATACAAAGGATAGGCTCCTCTGTCCTATCAAACTTTTGATTTCCCAAATGTGCCCTGCTTTTTCCTATCTGACAACAACCATATTCACTGTTTCTTTTGGTTAGAAGATCTTAGTCACACCCGCTCAGGTCAGGTTATCTCCTCCACCATTTAACCCTCCTCAAAGGTCATCTGTTTTGAGATAGCTTCCTTGGCCTCTTCACCAATGTCGGGCCCCATTGTGATGCTCTCATAGCACCCTGTAATTTTCTTTCATAGCACCTTTGATTATATATTTATTAGGGAAACTGTTTTATTAGTGTCCATCATGTCTGCCAGAGACTCATTTATTATAGTAGTTATGCTGTCTAGAACATAGCAATTCATTTAATAATGTAAGTTGAAATGGTAGATGAATGGATGGATGGTGTGGCTGGGTGGGAGGTTGGTTTGCCAACTGGTTGACTGGTTGAGTAGGAAGATGGTTGTGTGTAGGTGGATGCATGGATGAAAGATTGGGTGGATGGAGAGATGATGGATGTATGGACTAGAGCTGAGGCAGAGTTAGTGAAGATTGGTGAACAGGCCACAGTGGTAAAGAGGGAAAAGCCAAGGAAGGGTTAGCTGAGATAGTCTGCTGATTTGGCCTGTGGTTGCAGGATGTGGCCTGCTTCACGAAGGAAGTAGAGAAAAAAAAAATGAGTGACTGGTGACAATCAGGGTTCTGGCTGATGGCTAGGAGACCAACAATAAGAGAGAGTAGTCTGCAGGTATAGAATTTTAAAAAAGATTACCCAGGGAATTTGAAGTCTCTGTTATAACAAAGAAGTAGAAATTCAAATTATTTTTGGTTTTACTTTCTTTTCTTTCTGTGATCCACATGATGGTCTGTCTGTCTATATGTAGGATTAGTACATTTTCTGACATGATGGTTTGACACCTTCCATCTGTTGCTATTATTGTAGCACTATAGTCCCAAAGGGCATCTAGCATTTATTCCCTCCCCTGAACTGATGTGTCAGAGCCTACATCCTACCATAAGGTTAAACATTTGAGACTCTCAAATTTCCTGAACTCCAAGGCTTGTGTGTCTAGCTTCACCTGTGTCCTTTAGTTGCTTTTCCCTCTGGTTCAGAAACTAACGACATAAAGAATCCAATAGGCTCTGAGGATCCAGTCAGCTGGGGAAGGCAGTGGCAGTGTCCTCCAGAGCCAGTAGAGGCTTGAGTGACAGCTATATGGCTATATGGGCTGCAGCATATCATGTCACTGGTGTTAATAGCCCAGGATTCTACACTTTTGTCCATTGGTCCCAGCTCTGTAGAGTCATTTTAGATAATATTCTTTGCTGTTTTTAGTTGTCTCTCAGATTTTGTGAACTAGTGTGTGTATGTATGTTTATATATACTTTTTCTTGTACAAACTCATCAGAAATGTCTTCTGCTTTTAACTAGGCACTTGGTCCCATAGACCTTTAAGTATAGATCACATTTGGATTGACAGGAGCAGAGCTTAGGAGATCTAGGCCACAAAGATCATGGAGGTCTCTGACACCAGGGGAGTAGATAAACTTGTTCTGCAAATTGGTATCATGCAAGGCAGGAGGCAGGGTGGGTAGGGAGGAGGCAACTCTCCACATGGAGCAGGGCTGCTATATGTAGACCTCTAGTTTCAGCCAGTGAAGGTCCTGTATAGGCTTTGCTGTCTGGGAAACCAACTCCTAGTCCAACAAAGTAAGTCTCTTGCTTCTTCAGGTCATCTTCTTCTTGGGCTGCCATCCTGTTGATTCCTCAAAGAACTGTCCGTGTCTTTTAAAGGTTGCTGCAGATGACATCTGATATGATGATGATAACCACAACACCTACCTGTTGAGAGAAGTAATGCCAAATATGTGATGTCAGTAGCACCCTCCTTACTAACCAATGCCCTTCTGATGCCAACAACCTTTTATGATTGCAGCAAGCATTTTTCTGCTCAGCAATTGCTTTTTCTCAGTGAACCCAGAAGAAGCCTCCTCAACCCAGTTTGTAAACAGTCCTGATAACTCCATGACAATTAACTCATGAGAATGTTGCCGATCCTGAGTTAGCTCATGAAGCATATCCTAACTCATTAGCTCAGGCCAATGGTTTTCAGTTTATACAACTTTTTATTTTTGTGTTTGGGATATTGAGGACTGAACTCAGGTCTTTGCTTTGTAGCCCAGATTGGCCACTCACAGTAATCCTCTTGACTTACACATTTTTTCCTATTAAGTCTGTGGTTGACTAACTAACTTAGTAGACGTAGAATCTATAGACATGGAGGGTTGTCATTGTTTTAGGGATGAGAAAGCTAATATCTCAAGGAGTTAAGTGAATGAGTTGATCAAAATTACCTATATATGTAAGTTATCAGAGAGTCAGAACTTGAACTCAGGCTTCTTGATCATATATCCAAGATTTTTATCTCTGCCGGTAAGATATTCTGTACCCATGTGTCCTAGCGATTACAAGAGCTATTTAATGAATTTCAAGGAAATTGGTCAGACCAATTGCTGCATCTCCTGAGTTTGCTTATCTTAGGAGAGTAGTTCCTGTAGCTGGGATTGTTGTGTTCTAGGTAAAATGGGTGCACTTTAAAATCTGTCATTGAGGTAGGACAAATGTTTTGTGTTATAGCCTAAGAAACCATGAGTGTATGCCCATACGAGACTAAGTACAGCGACCCTTCAGTATCCCTACAAAGGACCTTGAGCCTATGACAAGTTGGTCCATGGGAAGCAGTACCATGGAGTTTTGTTGTTTTTTGTTTTAATCAAGGACAATTTTGTTAGATTTTAAAAGAAAAAATCCTAGGTCAGGCAAACTGTAAATCTCAGCAGCTACCTGAGGATAAAAATGAAGACTAGGAGGAAAAGGAAAAAAAAAAGAGTCATTCCTATTCAAATAGGACATTTATACCAACCCTTACTCCCTACTGAGGCTCAGGGACCATCTTGGGAGGGGCTACAGAAAGATTGTAATAGCCAGAGGTCAAGGAGGGCCGTATTGAAACAGTGTCTTTGGAACACGACAGAGCCTCTGCACTCGTGAGCTCAGAGAAGCTGTTGTTGCCTATATAAGCCCAATCAACATTTTAGATCATGATCCCTGACTCCTAACCATCAACTATCAGTAGTTCTTCAGTTTTCTTTAATGGTGTGGTCACGGTTAAGCCTGTTGTCCTCAGTGGATAGCCCCACATTCAAGAGTATATGGACAGCACAAACTGAATGTGGGTTATAAAAAAGGAAGTTGGAAGATGGTGGTGATACGGTCTAGGGATCCTGATTTGGGTCTTTTCCTCCACCTGTTGAAGAATTTAAAAAATCTGGAGCTAAATAGGTAGCAGCAGAGAAATCTGAAAGCACCACAGACAGAATTAACAGTTCAAGGAAGATGTTTATTGGGGATGAAGAAACACAGAGGAAAAGACCCTCTGCACAGGTAAGGGTGGGGGGTGGGAAGAGGGATTGGTAGGTCTCAGAAAGCCTAAAACTTCAGTCTTTTCTTGAGGGCTGGGGCTTTAAAGCCTCTGAAGAATTTTCCTCTCCTAATTTAGGGTTGGTAATGTTGAAGAAAGCTAGATTTGTTATATTGTCCAGAACTGTTACATGACATGTCCTGAGCAGGCCTTGAACTTCTTAAGTCAGAAGGCCTGCTGGTGGGAAACAGAAGCCTACAAAGCCTTTGTTTTAGGCTGTTAGGATTTTGTCTCAAAACAGGAGGGCGAGGAAAAAGCTTGGAAAATCACCATCTTTACTGCCCAGCCATGCCCTCCCCACCTTCCTGCCTGTCTGCCTCCTAGGGAGTCTAGTCTGCCTGTCAGTGCTAAGGTGGGAAAATGGTCTGCAGCTCCTCACAAGAAGAGTTAAAGGAGGAGTTAGAGGTGAATGTGATCAAAATACATTGTTTGAAATCCTTAAGGAATTAATAAAATATTAAGAAAGACAAGCCAAAGAAAAATTGAAAGTCATGCTGAGTTAAGCCTCATGGAGGTCAGTCAGCAAGCCACATGGTGGACAAGTATCTCACAGCAGGAAGGGGAATTTCAGAGAACCAGTTAGTTAGCCCCAAATACCAATGAAAGCATGCTTAGAACAAAGATGGAAGAAAGGAAATGATAACTTTTCTGAATAATACAGAAAAGTGGAGACACTTCGAAGGCCTCTTAGCTGTGGCCCTGTAAGCTGTATCTATAACTATGAAGTTTTAGAGACACAAAATTTCAGCAATTTACACTGTTCAAAAAACAAGCAAATATAAACAATCTAGGTGTGGTAGTACACATCTTTTATTCCAGTGCTTGGGAAGCAGAGGCAGGCAGATTTCTGTGAGTTCCAGGCTAGCCTGGCCTATGTACCAATCCCAGGCCAACCAGACTTATGCAGTGAGAGTCTGTCTCAAAAAACATGAATATGCCCTGCTCTTCTGAGGTTTAATAAAAATAGAGGGCATATAGAGTGGTATGTTTCCATAGTTACAAATGGTATTTTCCAGATTCCTGTGTGGCTAGAGAAGTCGTGAATTACTTTCCACAAATTGTGTGTGTATTTATTTATTTTGCACGTAGTAATGAATTTGGCAGAGAGATAGTAGGGCTGCATAGGAACTGGACTTTGCTATCGACTTCTTGACAAGGGAGTTGTCTTCCTAGTGGTGACAGGGGTAGCTGCTTCCTGCTTCTGAAGCTTCCTGACCATACAGAAGCAGGAGGGCACTTGAATGCATAGGTCTTTGTTGTGGTTTTGAGAGTCCTCCTGGCAGACTCCTTCCAATGTTTGCTACTTTTGTGCCTCCAGCGTTTCTGTCTTTAACCCTTAATAGATACCTTTCTGTTTACACTAGCTGGGGTGGATCCTGTGGTTTGAAGCTGAGAAAACTGACTAATACCTCTTGTCTGTAGCTGGGCTCTTCCTGGTAACTCCCAGCCAGGGTGGTGGAAGTTGGCTTGCTGCCCTCTGTTGGGATGAGGATATACCACTATTTTGGTGCTAGAGCAATACTCTTCTGACATAGGCAGGAAGCCCAGCTGGTGGGAACTAACTGCATCTTTTAGGTGGTTACTGTTCCTAATAACCTGGGAGGAAGGGAAAAAGGAGGGAAGAAACATCCACTTTGTTCCTGGAAAGTGGGTAGAGAGATGCACTTGAACATCTCTTTCACCTTTGCTGACCCAATGGCCGCTGAGTCCAAGTTTTTTGGTTGAGTACAGTTGAGTGTGTGTGTGTGTGTGTGTGTGTGTGTGTGTGTGTGTGTGTGTGTATGTGTGTGTGTCTATGTGAACTCTTGGAGAATGTTATATTTAAACAGCCCTTGTACTTATTAATCATGTTTTATTTTTACATTCTGATAACTAGACATCTTGAAGCTTTTCTGGACTTGGAGTAACTGCCCTCTCAGAGTTGTATAAATACAACCCAGATAATCCAGAGCTTAGATCCTCAACTCCCTCCCTTCCTGGCCTCTTCTATTCACTGCCATAACTACTCCAAGACTAGGTACTTCTCATAGGATACAATACAAGAGTAGGAAAAGCATAATTGTAATTGAAGAATTTCTGTAGACTCTGAGTAGATAGATCTAATGGCTCATACTCTTTATCCCATCACAAGGGGTCCCTATACTCCTAGATAATTACCCGACTTGATTTCAAATGTTAACATAAGCCAGGCAGTGGTGGCACATACTTTTAATGCCAGCACTTGAGGCAGAGACTGGTGGATCTCTTTGAGTTCCAGGCCAGCCTGGTCTACAGAGCTAGTTCTGGGACAGCTAGGGCTGTTACACAGAGAAACCATGTCTTGAAAACAAACAAACAAAACAAAACAAAACAAAAATGTCAACACAAAACTCTTCATATTTGGGCTGAAGTGTAGGAGAGTGCTTGCCTACCATTTGTGAGGGTGTAGCTTTAATACTCAGCACCATGAAAAAGAAAACAAAAGTCCTAAACAATAATGAAATAATCACAAAACCCTGCTCACAAATATTTACAGCTTTGTTAATATTGCCAAAACTTGAATCAACCAAGGTGCCTTTTAATAAAAGAAGTGATGGTTCATTGTCATTGTCTCACTGCAGACACAATGTAACCAACTGCCTTCTATTCCTGCAGTCAGGTCTTTCCCACCTTTGTTGGTAGAACGAAATGAAATCCTTCTCACCTCCAAAGAGTCAAAACAAACCCTGCTATAAATTGTTTTCATGAGGTATATTGTCACAGCAACAAGAATAAGTAAAACAGACAGTGTGTAGGTAAATACAAATAGTAAATAGATTACTATGGTAAGTGGTACATCGATGTAAGTTGACACTTTACATTTTGAGAAAAAATGATCTACCAGCTGATGAAAAGATGAGGCATCTTAACTATGACTAAGCAGAAGTATCCAGTATGTGTACTGTGCAGGCTGGAGGATTTCAACTGTATACAAGTTGAGAAGGGCAAACATGAATCAGTGGGCTGCTGGGGGATTGGGGGTGTAAGGAGTGAAGAGAGAATAAGAAAATGAAGCACAGAGAGATTTTAGGGTGGTGAAAACACTCTGAGTGATGCCATAATGTTCTAGGTCATGTCACTTTGTCCTAGACTTATAAAATGTTCAGTACCAGCGGTGAACTTGGTGTGGACTGTGGGCTTCAGGAGACAGTGGTGTTTTCATGCCAATTCTCCAGTTTCCACAAGTGGAGCACTTGGTGCTGAGTGCTGATAGTGTGTGTGGGGGGGTGCATGATTGTGGGGAACAGAGATTAAATTGGAAATATCTGCATCTCCTGCTCAGTGAACCCACAGCTACTCTGAAGAATGAAGTCTATTTTTAAATGAAAAAGCTAACTCTCCTCAACGCCTCTTCTTGTTTTTGGAGGGCTTTCCCCATGCCTCACAAGTACACTATCACTGCTACACCCCACCCCTTTTTCTTGATACCAAATTGTCCCATCCTCAAAGAGAAAGTAACTATTTTTTTCTATTGCAAAAGAAAGGGGCTAGTTGTTTTTTCTTTTTTTTTTCTTTTTATTATTATGAATAAAGAAATGACATTCTCTATTCTTGTATATCCTTATTCAAGGTCCCTTCCCCCTCCCACCACATCAGGTCATTCTCTCTTCTCCACATCTCCCCATTCCCCTCATGGGCAGGTGGTCCCAAGGTCCCACGGTCCCAATATTGCTTAGTTTGGGGCTAGTTGTTTTAAAAAATAATTTTATTGAGGTAAAGTTTGTACCCATTTTTAAATGCACTAGTTGATGTGGGTTTTTGTTGTTGTTGTTTTGGTTGTTTTTAGTTTAATGAGTTTTTGTAGTTGAAAATCCCCTCTGTAACAACAAGCCAGCACATTGAAGATGAAGAATATTCCTATTCCCCTGATCACACCCCTTTGACCCTATGTTGCACTCTCCAGACTCTAGCCTTAGAAGCCATTGATTCCTTTTTTCTGCCCTTCCAAGATAGGTTTTGCTTGTTTACAGAATTTCACATAAGCAGGTTATGAGGTCCAGACTGTTTTTGTGTCTGGCTTCTTTACATAGTATAATTTCTCATAGTTTCCCGTACTGTCCCATATTTTAACAATTCCTTCCTTTCATTACAGATTAGGGTTCCACTTGTAGAGATTGGGGTATTTATCCATTTCCATCTGACCAGGCTTTTGGGTTCTTTTCAGCTTTGAGTTATTGTGAATGAACTTGCTGTGAAATTTGTGTACACATCCTTAGAAAGACCATCTGTACTTACAGTGATGATACTAGAATTGTGAACTATATGGGAACTTTTATATTTATAAAACCCCTGATTTCTTCCAATGTGTCCGTGCCATTCCATAATCTACTAGTACAGGTGACAGCCCTAGTTGCTGTCTTCTTTGCACTTGGTGGTGTCAGTGAAGGTCACAGGGGTTAGTTAGTCTCTTTCAATTCCTGTTTCTTTGCAGGTTCATGATGGTAAGCTTTGTAATGGACTTATTTGATGATAAGATTTAAAGTGACATTTAAATCCTTTGTCCATTTGTAAAAGTTGGGTTTCTGTCATTACTGAATTTTAAGAGTTCATTATATATTCTATCCACAAATCCTTTGTCTTATATGCTGATTTTCCTTTCTTACAATCCATGTCTCATCTAGTTTTTTTTTTTTGACAGTTTCCTGTGAGTACTTAATATTTTATGAAGCCCAATTGTTCTTTTGTTCATTTATAGTTTATGAAGTGGGCTGACTTTTTTTTTTTAAAGTGAACACATTCCTCCTTCCTTTTATGAACTCCAAGACTCTTGTAAGAGAAAAATTGAAAATTTGGGTATTTGTTTTCCAGAAATAAGGAATAATTCTGGGCAGGAATATTTCTATGCCTGCTAGGGCCCTCTCTTGGTCCTGGACCTAGCTAGCATCTCCTGTCTCTAGCTCCACCTACTTCCAGCTCTTTAATGGCATTTTGACCCCTTGACTTTTGTTCTGGGAAACCTCCTTGGGGCCGTTCAACCCATTTCTAGCCTCCGGAGACTGAGAGCTGGGAAGAGCAAGAGGATGCCAGATAGATTTTGTACTTCCATTTCAACATGCTAAGTTGCTGGCTACTCTTTATAAAGTTTTATTTTTGAAACTGTGTCTCATATAGCCTGGGTTAGCCTTCAAAGCTGATAGGTGGCCAAGAATGAGCTAGTTTTTATGAAGTAGGAAATCCAACTCAGGACTTAGTTCTTGCTAGGTAAACACTCTAAGAAATGAGCTAAGTTCCCAGACTCTCTTTATAAAATTTGAAAACATGGGAGCTCATGAAGTGAACACATTCCGAAAGATTACTGGAAGAAACAAAACTCTTTATTTTTTGGTGAGGGTTCCAAGGCTAGACCTCAGGGCCTCCTGAAGGTTAGGTAGATACCAGTGATCTATATCCTGGAATCAGTTAACTTTTAAGCTATGAGAAAAAACATGTACTTTCTGAGCTCATTCACCCTTTAGTGTGTCAAGATGGGGAGCTGGCTGCTTCTTCATCACAGAACAGAGTGTCTAAGCAGACAGACTGTTTATGATAAAAGACTAGAAGAAACTTATTATATATTGTTTAAAGGTTCTATTCAAAAGTCTAAGGTGAAAAAGTACTTTTACTGGGCCAAAGCCTCAAGGGCTCTAAATGAGAGCAAGACCTATGGAAAGTATTTGTAAGACAGAGTTGACACAGCATGGTTGAACTTTTAATTGAAATCACCTTTGACAAGATTACCATGACCATAGTCACCCATATCTTTTAAGAGGATTTATCTTAAATGAAAGATTCTTAACTTTCAAGTATTGGCAATTAAAAAAAATATTAGTTTTGAATTCTATTCTTTTCACTATATGGTGATTAGACTCACTGGGTTTTATCTGGAGTCACTTAAGAGCCATCTTTTGTTCAGTGTTATGCAAAATTCATTAGTGCATCGAATTAGGAGGGCCTACTTTTGTGCTGCAGTAACAACCACCTCTGGTTTTCTTGTGACATGATTGAGTAGGGAGCAATTAACTCCATCTAAGTGGAGCAGGTCAACAGCACAGAGAGCGTGCAATTAGGCAGGCTTACTGGACACTTGGCTGTGAAACCTGGAGTGATTGTTTTCAAGTGTGTGTCCATGCGTAGCTGCAGATGAGGGGTGGCCCTCAGGAATGAGAGCAATGGCAGGGACAGCCTTCACACATCCACATACACACAATAGCATGGCTTTCTTAATATTTCTGATTAATCTATGTATGCGGCACCAGTATCCTGAACTCTAGAACAGAGATGGAATGTGTTGGCAAGGAATGTGGTATTACATAAAATATGATAAAATATAATATCTTGGCATGCAGCTGGATGGTGGTTTTGCCTACAGTCTAAATGACCCAATTTTGTTTTGAGAGACAGACAGACAGACAACAGACAGATAGATAGATAGGTAGATAGAAAGATAGATAGATAGATAACCACACCATGCATGTAGAGACCAGAGTACAACTTGCTGACGTTGATTCTTTTTATCTACCTTATGGGTTCCCTGGATTGAGTTGAAGTCATCAGGCTTTTTTTTTTTGTCCACCTGTCATCAGTCATCAAACACCTTTATCCACTGGGTGGGTCATCTCACTGGTTCCCAATATCTGTTGTAACCTCAGTCATGATGAAGACTAAAATCAGAGATACGCTCTGGATATCATGTTTTGCCAAGGAGAGTATAAGAAACAGCAAGAATTCTGTCCCAGGAAAGCACACTGGAATGGGTAGGTCAGCCTAGTTCTATCCAGATGTCTAGGCATGCCATCAGGGCAGAGAACCAGACAAAGTGACCTAGGTCTCTGTAACCAGGGGTCAAGACTGAGGTGTCTGCTTGTCCCTTGTTCTGGAGCATAGGGTAGAGAAAAGCCTGCAGACTGGAGTCAGAAAATCATGATCATAGGAAAGGAGTACAGGGGAGGGGGAACATTGGGGCTGGATGTTCTCAAAGACAAATGGTCACCGTGATAGAACTTCCTGTAGCCTCCTGCTAGCTACGTGTTCCTGCATTAGTTCACCTGGCAGCCTGTTTGAATGATGTTTGTTCTTACTTTGTTTATACTGTATCTTCTTACTGATTAGGAGGAGAGATTTCCAGGCAGTCCAAGAACTCGGTCATAAAGAGTTAGGAGGCAAGGGTGTGGAGTGGGAGGAAGGCTGAAGTAAAGCCACCTGCCTTGGTTACCTTTGTCATTCATCACAGAGTTTGTCCTAGGGAAACCTCTGTAAACAGTCTGACATTTCTATATTCTGAAGCAGCCGGAACCTGACTTACCTGTAAGATCACCTCATCTTGCTAATGACCATAATTGCTGGGTCCTTTGCCATCCATGACCCAGCCTGGGTAATGGTGCTAAAAGCAGGCCTGGAGCCAGGCAGTCTGTAGTGCTTAAGGAAGGAGCACAGAGTGCACCAGGCAGCTGGAAGGATGGCAGACAAGACAGAGGTTTATAGCTGTCTTCCTTTCAGTGCGCCCTAGTTTGGGTCAGACAGAAACACTGCACATACTGAAGAAGAAGTCTGGTTTGGGGGACTACCTGGTGTACATTATTGTTTAGCAGCGTTCCCAGAAAAAAAAAGATCTCATATCCTTACAGAAAAAAAAGTTTGCAAAATACAGGACAGCAGCAACAACATTCTGGCTGAGAATGTAGCTTAGGGGTTAGGAAACTTCCAACATTCTCAAAGCTACAGGTTTGATTCCCCAGGACCTCATAAAATAGGTGATACAGTCCTGTAATTCTAGGACTCCGGAAGTAGAGGTGATGGGAGGACAAGTTCAAGGCCATTCTCAGCTACACAAGACCCTGTCTCAAAAAAGCCCATAAAAAGATGCATAACTTTGTCAACAGTGGCAGGGGTGACATAGCATAGCACCCACTCAACAGATTCAAAGCCGGATTTGCAGACGCTAATGAATTTACAATGGAATAAAAACATTTAAATGATCAAAACTGCTCTTGCCATCCCTGGAGCTTCAGGAGTTCAAGGACATTCATTCTCAGTTACCTGGCCAGTTCAAGGCTAGGTTGGGTGTGGTGTTATATTTTATATTTAATAAAATTAATCTGAAATATCAGAGGGCAGAGCCATCTCTCCAGCCTTTTTTGTTTGTTTGTTTGTTTTGTTTTGAGACAGGGTTTTCTGTTTAGCAGTCCTGGCTGTCTTGGAACTTGCTTTATAGATCAGGCTGGCCTCGAACTCACAGAGATCCTCCTATCTCTGCCTCCCAAGTGGTAGGACTAATAGCTTGTGCCACCACTGCCTGGCTCATTACTCCTACAGAATACCTGAATGTCTGCCCTAGGTATTTTTTCTGCCCAGTTTTTTAACTTGTGGGTTCAACTCAGCATCATAATTCTAGAGTTAGGATTAAAGATGTGAACTACTACTGTTTGGTTGTTAGGCTTTGAACTCACAG
The DNA here is from genome assembly GCA_004025045.1 of Sigmodon hispidus. Classification (NCBI taxonomy): domain Eukaryota; kingdom Metazoa; phylum Chordata; class Mammalia; order Rodentia; family Cricetidae; genus Sigmodon; species Sigmodon hispidus. The sequence continues at coordinate 150,771 of PVIH01001921.1, forward strand.
AAATACAGAAAGATCTCTGGTACTGAGTGATGGGATTAAAGGCACAAATCACTGCTTTGTTATCTCTGTGCTGGGATTAAAGGTATGAATTACCACTCTCTGATCCTCATGGCTTGACTGCATGATTCTGTCCTCTGATATTCCAGACTGATTTTATTAAATATAAAATATATCACCACTGTCTAGGCTTTAGAAGATGTTTCAAGAGACCAAAAAAAAAAAACAGACAAAAAGTATTCTTGAGAGTAGATGTGCCTGGACAAAGTCCAGCTTCCCATATTCAAAGATCACCAGTCCTGAAAATGACAAGGCTGCTCAGTTACCACAATGCTGGGGGTAAAACTCAACCCCAGTAGCATCCCATCAGAGGGAAGTCTGGTTGCCATAGAGACCCCACGGATAGTCCTGGCTCTAGATTTGGCCTAGTATTGTATACTTACGGGTCCCTCAGGGCAAACAGCAATTGAACTAAGGGCTCATCTGCCCATGGAGAATACATTTAATGAAAAAAAAGGAAGCAAAAAGGCTAAGGATGAGAGAGATAGGAGCATGAGGAGGAACTGGAGAAGCCAGAAACCTGCACTCCCAACAGTCAGGCCAGTGAAGAGCCAGGAAGAAGGCAGTGTCTGTTTGGAGTGATAGTCCTGTTCTCAGTGATGTGGAGATACAAGGAGAGAGTGGCAATCAGTGTTGGGGGACAGAACTCCACAGTTCCTGTCTTGTACCTGTGGCTGACTCACTGCTACTCTGTCTCATCTCTGTCCTGAGGCAGGTTGGGGTGGAGCAGGGAAGTTGGAACAACCTCCTGAATACAGACTGTCTGCTTTCAGATAACTGATTTAATTCTGGGGTATTGCTGCTTCTCTCCAGTACAAACAGGCAGCTGGCTCCTCAGACCTGTGGCTCTGCTTCCCTTACCCTCTTCCCCCAGCTCTGAGTCACCCTCAGGTTTGGTCTGATATTCTGAAGGTGTGGGCTCACAAGTAAACCATCGAAATACCTTGGATCTACATTTCCTGTAACAATAACTCACTAAGTGTTAAATGTTTTGTGTATGTGTGTGTGGGCAGCAGGGACAGTAATAGAACTCAACAGGTAAAAACTCCTTGCAAGCTGGATGATCTGAATTCTGTTCTCAGAATTCACATCAAAGTATAAAGAGAGAACTAGATCCCCCTCTGTGTATGCACTGTGGTGTTCATGTGTTTGCACTTGTGGGCACACAAGCACACTCACAGTGGATAATAATTTTCTTTTGGATTCATTATTGTTATTCTCAGCATACAAAATACTATAAATATATTTATTATAAATATTTCTATAAAATGCATATTTATTGGAAATACATGCCTGCGTGAGATAGGTAGAACCATAAAAGTTAATATCCCATCTACTTGTCTGTTTATGGGTGAGGTTTTCTTGCTAGGATTCAGCGTTAATTCTTATTTTATGTTTTTTTTTTTTATGGTAAGCAATGAGAATATTTAAAAAAAAAAAAAAAACCTAAGGAACAGAAATGGAAGTTTTGTTATGTAACAAAACCAAAACAAAACCGTGAAAAGCTCACACAGTGACAGAATAGCTTTTGATGCTTATTGCCTGATTATTTGGCTGGTTCTTAGAGATGTTCTCAGTAAGGCATGGAAAAGAAGATTCCCCACTGACCTCTTCTCACACTCCTTCACAGGCAAGTCACTTGTAGGAAAGACAACATATGCTAGTTATGTGGGGCCCTCTAGAGCTCAGTGTCTGTCTCCGTGGAAAGTCCTAGTACCCTTACAACCATAGATTAGATCTGCTTTTATTCCGACATCTGTGGCCCTTCTTCATGGTATTACAGAGTCCATTTCTAGAAGCTTAAAAACAAAATCTGGGATTTGGATGGGACTGTCTAATGTCATTTACTCACCTCTACTTCCTCCTACCCTCAGGGACTGAGTTCAACCTCTTCCAAGACTTCAGGGCCATAAATATATTCCTGACTCCCTATCTCCAGCCAAAAATCTCTCCCATGCTCCTGCCCGAGAGCACTGCCTCCCTGGAATATATCTCAGACTCTGCAGGAGCATCTCCTCTCTGCAGCATCTAGCCTGCCTTTCTTGGGTTTCTTACCTGAGCCACTGTGTCTTTCTCCTATTAGTCCCGAGTCTCCCCATTGTGGTTACTGTGGGTGAAGGGAGGAGGTGGTGGTTTTTCTTCTCCTTCATTTCCCATCCCCCCCCCTCTTCATTCCCCTCATCCTTTCTCTTTATCAGTCTCTCTCTCTCTGTTTCCTTCTCCTTCCTCTTCGTCTTTATTTCCAATAGGGAAGGAGGTAGCTTAATAAAGAACAAAACAAAAATCAGAAGCAAAGGAATTTGAAAATTTGCCACACGTCAACTGATGGAGGTTAGGCTGGGTTAGGCTGGTCCTTTTCTAACGTATTGTGCAGTGCCTTGTGTCAAGCCCACTATGCACAGACTGAGTTCAGTGAGTGTGGCTGAATGAAGCTCATGACCTGCCCTGTCGGTCTCTCGCCTCCTCTTTCCTTCTTGTTCATTGCACTCTGCTCAAGTTGAAACAGGGCAGTTTTTCTCAGCCTGTTTGCTCTCCTCCTTCATCCGAATGCCTGGATCACTTATCTTTGCCCGCTTCCAGCCTGTCCAACTCCTACACATGCTGAGTCGTCAGCTCCCTATAATCTCATCCGGGACGCTTTCCAGTTCACCTGGTGTTCCTGGCTATCAACTAAACTTGGCACTCACAGGGTAGGATTTTCATGCATTTTCCTGTCTCCCTCACTAGACAGAGTAATTCAAGGGCTATGCCTTCCCTCCCCAAACTCTAGTAAAAGAGTTCTTTATAACTGAGGACACTTGTTGCAGACACAGCTCTCTGCCCTGCAGGTAGGTATTTTCATGTTTCCAGCTAATCATTCCGGGGTCTACAGCACTTCCAAACCCAGTATTCAGGAATTTATACTGAAATTTACAGGGACTCTGATCTACAAATGCTCTGTTCCCCTAAAGCATTCTTATTGGAGAACACAAGATGGTAATGTTGAGGGCTGTTGGCCCTAAACCAAAGCACCCCCCCCTATTAGCTTATCTATAAGTAGTTTGAGATAACAAGGAACTACAAATTATTCTGACACCTTCCCTTCCCTCTCTCTACACTCCACTTTCTGTCCTCTTCTGGGGGCCATAGAAAAACTGAGTTATCCAAGTCTAAGGTGGTACTTTTGTTTAAAAACTAAAACTCTGTGCTATGAAACAGGCTGTTCTCTAAGCATGGCAAAGCTGGCTACTGCATTCTAGATGTCAGAGCATCTGTGATCTCCTACACCAGAACCTTATCTTTATTTTAGATTGTTTCTATAATCTTACAGCTTATTATTATATTCATTGTTAGAAAACAATTTTCTCAATTAAATAAGTATATGGTTATGCAGAATTAGACCATTGCTTCCAGCTTATTTTTATAAATTTGCTGCCAGGTTTGGGACAGCAGTGGCTCTAATAGACACCAAACATTGAACCTACTAATCTTCCCTTGTGGAGGTCAAGGAGGGCTTGAAAGACCCTGCCTCTCCCTGAGAATGCTTAAACCAATAGAGCCATGGGTTGATTGTTTGTATACCTATAGATAATCTCCCCCACCCTGCTAATGTAGCACACATTTGGATTGTATTGAAAGAGACTCAGAGCCAAATATTGGGGAAAGGCTGAAATATCAAAGAGAAGAAACACCATAGTTAAGTGTCACCCAGCTATCTTCCAACTTCCTCAGCCTCACTCCTGGTCACTTCTCCTCTGCTGTTTTCCTATACTGCCTTAAATACCTTTCTCCCCAGCTGTATCCCTTCCAGGTTAAGATTAAAGGCAGGAACTACTCTACTACTCTGTTTGGTAGCCAGCCTTGAACTCACAGAAACACAGAAAGTTCTGTCTGTGGAGTTATGGGATTAAGGGCACCCTTCCCTGTGCTGGAATTAAAGGTGTGTGCCATTGAATCCCATCTGTTTGGCCTTGTACTCAAAGATCTAGAAATTCCTGACCTGTCTGCTTAGGTTTTGACTGTGTGTGTGTTGTCTCTGGATATTTTAGGGTTTATTAAATATGTAACACTATAACCCCAGTTAAGTTCATTGGCTAATCAAGCTAGGCTTGAATGGAATAATTTCCTTGGTCTGTTGTTGGTGCCCTGTTTGGAATGAGTAGCTATTTGTTTGTGACTTCCCTCAAAAAGGGAATGCTATTGAATAAGACAAAAATAACAAGATAATTCACAAGAGGGGAAAAACAACAACAACAAGTCAAAACATTCATATATTCTCCTTTATAGTTCTAGCATTGGGAAGACAGGGGCAGGTGGAGCTCTTGAGTTCCAGAAAAGCCAAGGCTATAAGCCCCTCCCCCTAAAAAAAAAGAAAGAGTTAATGCATCACTCTGATAAAACCTATAGTGATACTGTCTAGTTATTTTTCTCCATGTTGGGCTAGAATATTGCAAAAAAAGCAGCCTAAAGAAGGAAATGGTTATTTTGCTCATAGAGCATACAGTTCATCAAGACAGGGAACATGTCAGCAGGAATAAGAGGTCACATAGAAGCCATAGTCAGAAACCAGAGACAGTTACTGGTACTTGCCAACAGATCTGCTCAGGGTCTCTTCAGGATGCATTGTGCCCAAGAGGCTGCACTTGGTATATGAAGAGTCCTTTGCATACTTGAAGCCACTACCTTGGGCCCCTCTACTTCTGCCTGAGATACCAGGTATGAAGACAGCATAGTTCATCTGTGGAATGGGAGAATCTGGGCATAGGAGGAGGTAGACTTGTCCATAGAGTACTTGCTTGGTGTTCCAGAAGTTCTTGAATTTGATACTCAGCTATGGTAGCACTTAAAACTGAGGAGGTAGAGACAAGAGTATCAGAAGTTTGTCTGAGGTCAGTTTCAGCTATATATACAGTTTAAGGACAGCTTAGGGTACATTAGACCCTATCTGAAAATTAAGGAGAGGAGAGATGCATTGTGCCCAAGAGGTTGGCTGCACTTGATATATGAAGAGTGCTTCACACACTTGGAGCCACTACCTTGGGCCCCTCTACTTCTGCCTGAGATACTAGGTATGACAGCATAGTTCATCTATGGAATGGGAGAATCTGGGCATACAGGAGACACATAAAGGAAGAGGGTGCACATGGGGGCTAGAGATATCTGCCTTTGACTATCAAATTAAATGGCAAGGGTGACTCCTGCAGGACTCCACAGCTAGGGCCCTGCCCACTGTGGGAAGCCTCCTCCAGGCCCCAGCAAGGCGAGTGTCGGAATTTTCTGTGTCCTGAATGACGTTTGTTACTATATATGTAATAGCCGAAAGAGTCGGAGAATGTCAGATAGAAAGAGCCTTCTAAAATCCAAGGTTTAAAATAGTCCAGGTGTTAACGTTGTTTCCAGGACAGAGCAGGGATGTCAGTGATCACAAAGGAAGGGGATTTCCCTTGGAAGTGGCATGTTACTAGACAGATGGAGGCTTGCCAGTGACACTGGAGAACAGAGACTCTTAAGGCATTTGAATTCAAAGAAGATTCTGTGTCTTTGGGGATTTTGTAAAAAGACTTTTATCATGGAAAACATGTCACATGCTCAAAATAGAATAATGTGTTAGCTCCTGCACTCCTGAACCCTTTCATCCATTGCCAACATTTTGACCCATTCTTTTTTTTTTCCATACCTTTTGTATTTTTTTTTTTCTAGACCATAAGTAACTCTCCGCTTGACTTACAAGGCTGCAAAGCCCATACAGAAATCTGAAGGAAGCATCAAAAAGGTAATGCTGGGGAAGAATTTGGAGCTACCCTACATCAGTGTTCTTAGGTCACTGCCCTGGGGCTAGGAAGGGTCACTAGCTCCATGGTTCTAGACTTTTCTTTCCTAAGACATCTATGAACAACCTGCAAATTGCAAAATTTACTCTCAAAGAGCAATGTCCTAGGAACCAGCAAGCCCCTGAAATGCTGAAGCTTTCACAGCAGCCAGAGCCATAGTTCAAAAGCCGTCTCCATTTTCATGAGTATATTTGATGCTGTATCCTCTAGAAGGGGCAGGTGTGATTATCATAAATATTATGGATGATTCTGGAGGAAAAAGGGATTTAAGCCAGCTGCCGTGCCAGGACTAATATCCAAGGTCATAGAATGTCTTGTTCAGCACCTGGTCTTCCTTTGCCTGTGTTCCATTTGGAAGGTATGGTACCCAGCTGGGTTCCTTGCCTTCTGGAACCTGGTCACCTTTGGATGCTAAGCATCTCTTGCAGTTTTATCCTAAGAAGAAAAACAAATAGTTAAATAAACAAAACCCTCACAGTGTGTGTGTGTATTATTATTATTATTATTATTTTAATGGATGAGATTCAGTCACTGAGACATTGCTGTGACTTTAGGTTTGGGGCACGGGACAGGAGGTTTCCTATGGAGCCAGCTCAACTTTTCTGTTATGGCTGAAGGTAATAAAGCCAGAGCCAGGTCAGAAGATTTCAGAGGCATTTGTCTGCAGGCTTTCTAGAATGAACCAGCTCTTTATCACTACCTGGGCAGCAGTGTGAACAATGGACTGGCTAGCACCTCAGGACTTCATGTGCTGTGGCAGAATTCTTCATAGTAGTCACATGCCCTAAGCCTCATGACTCCTACCTTCCGTTCTCTGCTGCTTTCATTGTGTTCAAAACACATTTCCCACTGCTCTTATTCAACTTAGCTCACAGAAAAAGCAACCAGCCGTTTGGGAGGTTGTCTTCTCCTATGGAGATGGAAAGCTAGGAGCTACCATTTCAGTCAAGAATGGGCAGCATGTACTTTGCTGAACAGTCACCCCATGTCATGGTAACTATGTCAGTATGTGTAAGTACTGATAGTCACATAGCAGAATGTCTAATGATGTGTTTCTCCAATGAGACCCTGGTGTTAAGCAACACTCACTGTCTTTATATTATGACAGCACAAAAAAAATGAGCATTGATATATAAAGTACCAGTCTTTAAAATAAAAATTTCAGGATCTGGAAAGCAGAGATGCTGAGCAGTTAAGAAGACTTACTTCTCTTTCAGAGGACCTAAGTTCTGTTCCTAGTACCCATGTAAGGTGGCTCACAGCTCCCCATAACTCCAGCTGCAGGAGATCCTCTCTCCTCTTCTGGCCTCCTCAGGTACCCATACACACGTGGTACACACGCACATACATATACATTAGAGAAAGAGAGAAGTGATATAGTGATATACTTTTAAAGTTAGCTTTGTAGAAATGAAATTAATTTTTTTAAAATTTTTTCTTAGGGGTTGGAGAGATGGCTCAGAAGTTAAGAGCACTGGCTGCTCTTCCAGAGGTCCTGAGTTCAGTTCCCAGCAACCACATAGTGGCTCATAACCATCTAGAATAAGATCTGGTGCCCTCTTCTCGCATGCAGAGACACATACAGGCAGAATATTGTGTACATAATAAATAAATAAATCTTTAAAAAGATTTTCTTAAAAATTGGAATTTAATTTTTTTTTAAATCTGTCTAGTAGTATTCAAATATTCAGTCCTGACTTTGAGGCCTGATTAAGCTAGCTGTGGATTTCCCCTTGAGTATTCAAGGCTGATGTCAGCAAAATTACAAATAGTCATCACCAGCCAAAGGAACATGGCTACTACACTCATTCCCGGAGGTGCATAGAAACATAATAGCCTCACTTTTTACACTGGGGTGGTTTTGAGGTAGTTTCAAAGATGCCACTAAAGCACATTTTCCCTAGTCTACCCTCAGATCAAGGTCTGCTTCTTAATATGTCTAAGGTAAACCCTCCCTTTGTTTGTGTTAGAGAAAAAGAGAGGGAGAGAGAGAGAGGGAGGGAGGGAGGGAGGAAGAGAGAGACTATGTAGTTGTGGCTATCAAACCAGAGTTTCCTGAATACCAGGCAAGCACTTCTTTCAACACATCAACACACAGGCCACTTCTATACAAAGTCCACTTCACAAATTCAGTGTGTATGCTCCATTTTACTTTTTATTCCTAAGATTTGCATAGAAGGTGTTAGTCAAGTAGAGTCTCAGTATAAACCTCATGTCTGCCAGTAGTGCCAATGGCAAATGGTAAAGGATTCCCCAGGCAGAAATCTTGGCTTTTTGATATGGAATGTAAATAAAAATCTCTAGAGGAGATTTTTTTTTCTATGTCATTAGTTCTCAACCTTCCCAATGCTGTGAATCTAATAGAGTTCCTCATGTGCTGTATTCATAAAATTATTTTGTTGCTACTTTATAGTGGTAATTTTGCTGCTATTATGAATGGCAGTGTAAATACCTTATATGCAGGATATCTGATATACAACTCTATGAAAGGGTGGTTTGACCTTCCCCCCCAGGGGTCACCACTCACAAGTTGAGAACCTCTCCTCTGTGAACTAGATAAGCAGAGAGTAGGGGGATGGGGACAACAGAAGAACTCACTAAAGCATGTTTGCAGTTACTTGCAATTTGTTAAAACATTATTTTGTTCATATAGGTATGCGGTATATGTGTGCTAGCAATTTTAGGTGTTAGGTCTGTCCTACTATGTGGATCCTCCCGGGGATTAAAATCAGGTCATCAGTCTCATTGCAGGTTTCCTTACCTGCCAAGCCATCTCACTGGCACCTCTCTTGAGTTATTTAAAAAGATAAAAGAGTTATCTATGAGACTAGATATTCTTTCTTTTCTCTCATAGTTTTCTCTTTCTCCAAAAGGTTAGTCTTTTCTTCCAGTGAAACATCCTTTATCAATTCAAATGGATATGATCCCAAAATTCAGTTGCTCACTGCCCAGAGGAATCAAAAGCTGCACATCAAACAGTTGTGGATGGATGCCTGGGTTCATACTTGCCATTGAAAATACAGGCATAGATGTATCCTGTACTTACATCAGGACTAATCATAATAATTTGAAGACAGAGGCAACCAAAGCATCCATAAGAAGAAGGGTGAATGACAGAATGTGATATATGCCTATACCAGGACATAGTTTTAAAATGATGTAGATGAACGAATCCCACTCAAATACCAGTAAAAAACTTAATATTAATTACAGATTGTTTGGTTTATGGCAAGTTAACTTATTGGTAACTAGCTCTTTTATCTTAAACTAATCAATTTCTATTAATCTATGTATCACCATGTATCTCATGCCTTTACTTGTGTTCCATTACATCTTGCTCTCCAGGTGGCTTACAGTGACAGTCCTGACTCCGCCTTTCTTCTTCCTGTATCTCTTTTAAATTTCCTGCCTGGCTTATATCCTGTCTTGTCACAGGCCAAAGCAGTTTCTTTATTAACCAATGGTTAATAAACATTTTAATAACCAAGTTAGTAAACATATTCACACCGTACAGAAAGACTGTCCCAAAGCAAAAAGACATGCCACAATATGTATTAACCTAGAGGACATTATGGTAGATGAAATACACTGAAGTCAAGTGTTGTATTACTTCATTATAGGAAATACTGGAAGTTGCTGAACCTAGAAACTTAAAACAGAAGCACAGTTACAGAGGACCTGTGTAGTAAGTGTGTGGATTTTTATTTAATAGTCATAGAATTCCTGTTTATCATGGTACCATGTTCTGAAGAGAGATGGTAGTGATCGTTGCACAGCAATGTGTGTGCGAAATGAATGCCAAAGGGTCATATGAAAATGGCTAAAGTGGTTTTTATTATGGTGCTGGGACAGAGGAATCAAACCTGGACTCTTGAACATGGCAGGCAAGCACTGAATCACTGAATTACACTGCTAGCTCCCTAAAGTGATAAGTTTTGTATTTTGTGTATTTTGCCACAAAAAGCTTTTTTATGCTTTACTGACACCCAGTCCTAGCATGTCTGTCTGTTTGTCATGTAACACCTCAAAGTGTGAATCTTACCACTAACCTCAGAGTCATGCTCTTGTTGGGAACATTTTCTAGCCTAAAGCACACATTATCTTGTTTACTTTTCACACCTTAAGTTTGCGTAGCAGGTGTTCAAATATTAGTCAGGCAGAGTCTCAATGTAAACCTTATGTCTGTGAACAGATGTATAACCTTACAGTCTCTGCATTTCGACCAGTTGTGACTTTCTGTAATAGTTTCCATCTACAGCTAAAAGAAAAGTGTTTGCTGAGGGGTAAGAGCTATATTTATCTAGGTCTCAACTATGTGTGATGGCTACAGGTCCCCAGTAGCAGGCAGGGCTGGTATTAGGCCGAAGCAACAATCTTGAAGAAGGAACAACCAGATACATTCAGAGTGTTACATGGCTTATGGCAAATTGGACCCATCTAGTGGAATCTATTGTTGAAATTAGTGAGAGTTAATTTTATCTAAAACAACCAGAAATGCGGAGTCTAAATAAAGGGAATGCACAGGGAAGACAGACAATAGATGTACTATTAATAGCCAGACAGAGACAACCAATTTATTTGACAAAGGAAGGCTTCTGTTAATCATGAAATTTGCCAGAAAAACAAGATCCACCATTTTGGCCAAATTTAAACAAGTGTTTATTAAAACTTGAAACACTTACCAAGATGGACTTTGGTCAGGGACCACAATCTGGAAAATTTGCAGCTATGTGGCCTCAAGACACATGTTAGCGGGGCTTATATGGGCAAAAACAAATAACATAGGCCAGTGAGCTTTCCCATGAGCCTTTGTTGTTGTTTTTCAAAATACAACTTCCAGAATCCCAGAAAGTTATCTGGTCTTTGGGCAGGTGTTCTTTTTCAAGATCCATAACTCCTCAAATTTCAGGGCTGACATCCATGGTCTCTTAGTGTCTGTAAGATCTGTCCAGGACCTTCTGGCTTTCATAGTTTCTGTTTAAGAAGTCGGGTGTTATTCTGATGGGCCTGCCTTTATAAGGTACTTGACCTTTTTTCTTTGCAGTTCTTAATATTATTTCTTTATTCCGTATAATTACTGTTTTGATTACTAGGTGGCAAACAGACTCTTTGGGGGGTCCTATCTATTTGGTGTCCTGTAAGCTTCTTGGATCTTCATAGACATTTACTTCTTTAAGTTGGGTAAGTTTTCTTTTATGATTTTTGTTGAATAGGTTTTCTGTGCCTCTGAGCTGTTATTCTTCTCCTTCTATTTCTATTATTCTTAGTTTTGGTCTTTCCACATCGTCTTAGTTTTCCTGAATGTTTTGTGTTATGACATTTTTGGCTTTAGTGTTTTCTTTGACTGATGAGTCTGTTTCTTCTATTATATCTCCCACACGAGAGATTCTCTCTCACATCTTTTGCATTCTGTTAGTTATGCTTGCATCTGTAGTTCCTGTTCATTTACTCAGATTTTTTATTTTCAGCATTCCCTTGGTTTTTGTCTTTTTTTTTTATTGTTTCTATTTCAATTTTTAAGTCTCAAACCATTTTTCACCTGCTTTTTCTCAGTTTTCTTGGCTTTCTTTAAGGGATTTGTTGATTTCTTTCCATTTTTGTTTTTATTTTCCTCTATTTTCTTTTTTTTAAAACTTTATTTATTTATTTATTTATTTATTTATTTATTTATTTATTTATTTGCCTTGGTGTTTTGCCTGGAACTGGAACTACAGACAGTTGTTAGCTGCCATATGAGTGCTGGGAATCAAACCCCGGTCCTCCGGAAGAGCAGACGGTGCTCTTAACCGCTGAGCCATCTCTCCAGCCCCCCCTCTATTTTCTTAAGGGAGTTTATTTCCTCTTTAAAGGTTTCTATCATCTTCCTAAAGTTATTTTTAAGGTAGGTTTTTTTGTTTTCTTTTTGCTTTTTCTATATTGGAATTTTCAGGTCTTGTTGTTGTAGAACTGATAGGTTCTAGTGGTGCCATATTTTACTTTATGTTGTTGAATATATTTTGCACCTAGAGGCTGTCCTGGCTGCTGCAAGGAGAATATTAATGGATAACTGAATGGATGAGATTCAGTTGGAAAACTGAGTGATTTTCTGTCATTGGCTTTTTGATCTTCTGTTTTCATGAATGAAGCATGTCCTTAACAGGATAAGAGATATGATGAGAATATAAAGAACATAACCTAGGAATGAGAGATATAAGGAACATAACCATGCAAGCTGACCCACAGCCATGGAGCAATTTGAAGCTGGACTGTAGCAATGGATCTGAAAACTGGAAGGTGTGACATTGAATTATTGGTATATGATGCTGGGTTCTGAGGAAATCAGGTAGCATCATTGTAGCATAGTTGCTACAGTTTGCATGTAAAATGCCCCACAAACTCTACATTTGAACATCTAGTCCCTAGCTTGTAGAACCGCTTTGGGGTGTTGTGGAACCTTAGGGAGAAAGGGACTCACTGGGGAAAGTGGATTGAGAGTTGCAGACTGCTCCCATTTCCTATCTAGTCTTTGTTTCTTGGTCCTCTGAGATGTGAGCAGACATCAGCCTCATGCTCCTACCACCATAGGAGCTTCTGTTGCCATGCTTTCCTGCCCTCATCTGACCATGCCTTCTGAAATAATGAACAAAAAGAAGACTCTTCTGTAGCTTGTTTCTTGTCCAGTATTTACACACACAGTGTCTTTGTTAGGGTTTCTGTTGCTGTGAAGAGACACCATGACCACAGTTACTCTTAAAAAGGAAAACATTTAATTGGGTGGCTTAGAGTTCAGAAGTTCAGTTCATTATCATCATGGTGGTACAACATACAGGCAGACATGGTGCTGGAGAAGGAACAGAGAGTTTTACATCTTAATATGCAGGCAATAGCAAGTGAACTGAGACATTGGGTGTGGCTTGAGCATATATGAGACATCAGAGCCTGCCTCCACAGTGACATACTTCCTTCAACAAGGCAACACCTCCTGCAGCAAAGCCATACTTTCCAATAGTGCCATTTTCTATGAGCTTATGAGGGACAATTTGACCTACCACTTTCTGCTCCCTGGCCACCTAAGCCTGTAACAAAACCATAATGCAAAATGTATTTAGTCCAACTTCAAAACTTACCATACTCTATCACAGTCTCAACAATGTTTCAAAGTTCAATGTCACCTCTGAGATTAATGAAATTTCTTAACTGTAATAACCTACAAAATCAAAATAAAAAGATCACATACTTCCAACATACAGTGGCACAGGATATGCGTCACAATTTCAAAATGTAGGGAAAAAATATAGTGAGAAAATGATGGACCAAACCAAGACCAAAAACCATTTGGGCAAACTCCAAACTCTGTATCTTCATGTATGATGACAAAATACTCTTTAGATCTTCAACTTTTTTTTTAGCCTTGTTGACTAAAGCATACTTCTTTCTCTTGGGGTGGTCCTACTCCCTGTTAGTAGCTTTCATTGACAGGTATCCCATAGCTCTAACATCTCCAACATCTTAGGGTTTCTAAGAAAGTTCAGGCTTCAACTTCATAGCTTCATGTAATAGCCTCTCTAGGCCCTCATTCAGGGAGACCCTTGACACATGCCTGGCCCCAGCAGCTTTCCTGAGATGTGGAGGTAAATTCCATAGCCCATTTCTTCTATCTTTAACTCCAGGACCATGTGGACTAAACTGCCAAGTTCTGCTGCTTACTGGGGCTGGAACATGGTCCCCCTAATTCAATTATGTCTTCACCAGCTTTCTGTATTCCTTTACTGCCTAAGCTTGGCCATCCTGAAATTGGATCTGTAAACCAGTTTTGCCTCAAACTCAGAGACCTGCCAGACTCTGCCTCTGAAGTGTTAGGATTAAAGGTATGCACCACCACCTGCCTGCCTAAGGTTTTCTTTAATTCCTTTTCACAAGTTGAAAATTTAGCTGGGTGGGATCTTGTCCTGAGGTACCAGTCCCTTTATTACATTTCTTGATCTGTTTATCTTGAACACAAAACTTAGTTCCATTCCATTTCCTGGTCCTCATTCTCCTCAAATTGTACATTTTGTATTTTTCCTTCATCAGCTTGTTCATTTTCATTATACATATTTATTAGAATTAACACTAACAACAAACCATGCAACAGAGTCTATACTAGGCTGTTTTGAAATATCCTTTGTCAATTATATTAATTCAAAACTCTTCACTCTAGTCTCAGGCAGACTTTTTGGACAAGGGCAAAAACCAGCCACATTCTTCACCAAAATGTCACAGGACTGGCCTCTAGGCCACATACTAACATTCTTTTCTTCTGAAACCTTTTAATCTAGGCACCAACAATTCAAATTACACTCAACACCACTATCTTCAATGCTCCTACTAGTATAGCCAATTAAACAGCACTTAAAGCATTCAATTTTTTTTAATATACAGTTCCAAGGTCCATATTCCATCAAACAGAAATATATGGGAATATTTGATTACATTTGAACCTTGAGTTTGCATTTTCATTAAAAAAAATTAACTTTGGGTCAGGAAGCTGCATTAGAAACTAGTTGACAGAAGTAACCAGAGAATACTAGAGGGCATCCAGGAGAGATAGACACAGGAAGTAGTAGAGTGGAGTTTGGAATGGCATAGGTGTTTTGGTTGAGCAAAGAAGAAGCAGAGATCTTCTGTGGACATGAGTGCTAGCAAATAGAGAAGGTTAGCTAGTTGCCATTCCTCTCCTAGCTTACAGATTTTCACTCAAGTCTCTTTGAATCCTGAGTCTTATTCATAATTAGTTATAGCTACCTTCGGGACAGTGACAGGACCAGTGCCTATGTGAGGAGAATTGTCTCCAAGCTGTAGCCTGAGTGAGCAAGCTCCTGTTCAGAAGCAAGCTCTGTGCAGCTACTGGCTGAGATAGCAGTAGATTAATGTGCAGTCACTGTGATGAAGATAAAACACCATTTGTTATTTTATATTGTGCTAAATGTAGCAGGTTTTCTTGGACTGCGGCTCCAAATCATGTCATGGAGACTAATTATTAATTATGAATACTCAGTCTTAGCTTAGGCTTGTTTTTAGCTAGCTTTTTCTTTGTGTTAACCCATGTCTATTAATCTATGGGTTGGCTGGCCCTAGGCTGGCTTGTCCCTGGCTGGGCCGACTGGTTCTTCATCTCCTTGGTATCTCTTTTCTTTCTTTCTCTGAGCCTAAATTTCTCCTCCTACTTACTCTGCCTACCCAGAAGTTCTACCTAATACCTTCTCCCTCACTGTTGGCCATTCAGCTTTTTATTAAATAAATTAGGTGCCTTAGGCAGGCAAGGTAAAACAGCAACTTACATAAACAAATTCAACATACATAGTTAAATATTTCACAACATTAACAAATGTAACTTTTTTTCAACAGCTAAACAAGTATTCTGTAATACAAAAATATGGACAGGCCTATCACAGCAATTACACCAGTACCTGGTGCCAACTTCTGTCTTAGTGTTTCTACACTATGGCATCTCTTATAAAAGAAAACATTTAATTGGGTAGCTTACAATTCAGACTGTGTCATTATGGTTCAGTCCATTATTATCATGGTGGGATATGCTAATATGAAGGCAGACATGATGCTAGAGAAGGAGCTGTGAGTTTTACATCTTCATATACAGGCAAAAGGAAGTGATCTGAGATACTGGGCATGGCTTGAGCATATAGGAAACCTCAAATCCCACCTCCACAGTGATATACCTTCTCCAACAGTGCCCTTCTCTATGAGCATATTGGAGCCAATTAAATTCAAACTGCCACACACAACATCTAAATACCCATGTTTATTTAAAAATCTGTATGTTAACAGTTATAGTAACTTTATTGATAAAACTACAAATCCATAGACAATCCAAATCTTATCAATAGGAGAATGAATATGTAAACTATGGAGCCATCTTTATTGATAAAACCACAACTCTATGGACAATCCAAATCTTATCAGTGGGTGAATGAATAAATAAAGTATGGAACTATACAATAATAGATACCACTCAATTATAGGGAGAAACACAAATATAAGCAGAGGCATGAATGGATCTCAAAACCTTTGCTAAGTAAAAGTGAGAAAATGTTATGCTAGTGGCTTTCATTTATAGTGTATATAGTATTTCTAGTATATGAAAAGCTGATATGATCCTTGGCAGATCAGTGGTTGCTTATGGCCAGGTGATGGGAAAGACATACTATAAAGGAGCATAAGAAAACACTTTTAGATGGTGGAAAAAGTTTGTATTTTAGCAAAGATTTTTAAATACATGTTTGCACTTGTCAAAACTCCTTGAAGTGTACTACTCACTGGATTTTGGCTTTCGAAATTATATCCTAATGTTATTGATAAAAAAAACATATTTGATTTCAGTCTCTCCAATGTTGTGGTTTGAATATGGAATGTCTCCAGTTGCTTTGTGTTTTTGAAAACTTGGTTCCCAGCTGGTGTCTCTGATTTGAAAGGTTGCGGAGCCTTTAGGAGATGGGAGCCTTGCTGGAGTAGGTAATCACTGCTCTATGGGCCTTGAGGTTTCCTAGGTCACTTCTTGTTTACTAATGTGATGGAGTATATCTTCCTGGAACTGTTAGCCCAAATCAACATTTTCTTCCTTAAATTGCCTCTTGTTTGTTATTTGGTCACAGCAACAAGAAAAGCAATGAGTATACCCAGGAACCAATCTACTACAGATTGTACAACCAACCTATCCTTTGTTAAATGCAGACCGAGCTGTAACCTTATCCTGCTCCAAACCTTCAGATGTTCTCCTTATTTGTCAGCCAGTCTTTACTTTCTAAACTAGTACTTAAATCTGCTGCAATCTGAATTCTGATCAGTTCTTGAAATGTGTCAATACCTCCCAGAGTCCTCACTTGAGCTCCCCAGTCAGTCCCAAGCTGTTGTGACCTGAAGCTGCTCAGCAGTTCAGCAGTAGCAGTGCATCCATGCCTGAAGTTCATAATTCAGCTCAACAGAAGCATGTTTCTTCTTCCTTTTTTTTTTTTTTTTTTTTTAATCTCGGGTCCCCTGAAAGAGCAGCCAGTACTCTTAACTACTGAGCCATTTCTCCAGCCCCAGAGCATGTTTCTTGAACACACCCATGCATGCAACAGTGCTGTATTTTGTCCATGTTATGTCTTTTTTCTCTGAGCTATTATTCATGCCATTTGTATTATAGAATTTAATATTCAACAGTTAAACTTTCATTGGTTTCCATGACACCTCATTATACTAAGAGCACTGTGTCAGTGAAACAATACCCTGGTATGCAGATTACTGGAGCTCAGCTCAAGGCCTTGCGTGTGGCTAGCATTCAGTAGTGTTGGCTGAGCAGTTGGTTGAATTTGTATCTGATCAGTACTCTCCATGACGTGTTCTAAGGTCTTGACTTTTGTTAAGAATTGTACTCTAAGGGCTTGATTTCTTTTGCTGTCACGGAGTACTTCTGCTTCTCCAGTATTCAAAGCACTGGAAAGTTCAATCTCCTCTGCCCTGATTGTTTAAAAGGTCCTAGTCAAACAGATCTTTTGTGTGTGTGTGTGTGTGTTCCCTGATAAGACATTTTGGAAAAGAAAATTTTGCTTTTGATTTGCTAACATAGTTTTGGCCACAATATCAGCAAGACATCTGTAACACAGGGTAACTGGCAACAATCATAATGAAATCTACTCTACATTATCGTGTCTTTGCTTGGCTGATCCTTGCTGACCTTTCTGGAGGAATCCAAGGTCATCAAGACAGTTCCTCCTAGTATATAGCACAAAAGCTTTAGTGAGGGACACAGAGTGACACTCATTCTCATCTAGAACACAGGAAGAGAATTTCCTCACTGGGGAGAATAGAGAAGGCTTTATTTGACTAGGAATTAAGAATGGAGATCTGAAAATACAGAAACAAAAGAGAAATATGATTTTAAGTGGGTAATATGAAGAGTAAATGCCAAGGGACAGCAAAGCCTCTGATACTGTTTAGGAAGATGCTTCGGGGAAGCAGAGGGAACTGAGATTAGTCAGACTTGTAGGACTGGGAGCTGAATCAGAACTCTGAGAGCCTTTTATAGCCTTGGGCTCCACTTGTGAGAAACTTTGAGGATTTTGGAGTCTCCTGAGCTGTGAACAATGTATGATGACATGAAAGTAAGATCTAGAGAGGAAAAGAAAATATAGTTTCCATCCTGTCTCCTTCTCCATGTCTGTCTTTACTCACTTGGGTCACAACTAGTTTCTCTTTTCGGAATCCTCTTAAAATTATTATTATTGTTTTACTCTGTGTATGAATGTTTTTGCTTGCATGTCTGTGAACCACCTGCATGCCCTCAGAGACTACAAGAGTGCATTAGGTTTCCTAGGTCTGGAGTTAAGGATGGTTGTGAACTACCCTGTAGGTGTTGGAAAATGAACTCAAGTCCTATAGTAGAGCAGCCAGTACTCTTAACCCCCAGAGCCATCTTTTCAGCCTTGCATATAACATTTTTGTTGTTGTTTTTCTTTTTAGAGACACAGTTTCTCTGTGTAGCCCTGACCATCTTGGAACTCTCTCTGTAGACCAAGCTGGCCTCAAACTCAGAGATTTGCCTCCCTGCTTGCCAGTACTCTTAAAAAAAATGAATTAACATTTTTAAAATTTATTTTACATACTGACCATAATTTCCCCTTCCTCCTCTACTTCAGTTTCCCCTTCCCCCACTTCCTGTCTACTCTCCTTCCCATCCACTCCTCTCAGTCTTCATTGATAAATGGGCAGGCTTCCCATGGGCTTGAACAAATCATGGGGCATCAAATTGAGACAGGACCAAGCTCCTCCCCTTGCATCAAGGCTGGGCGAGGTAATTCAGCTTGGGGAACAGGTTCCCCAAAGCAGCTAAATTCCAGGGACAAGTTCAGCTGGAGTACTATCGATTTTTTTTTTTTTTAAAGTCAATCTTGTATCCCAGCACAGTACTGAAGGTGTTTATCAGCTGTAGGAGTTCCCTGGTAGAATTTTGGGGTCATTTATGCATACTAGCATAGTATCTGCAAATAGTGAAAGTTTGACTTCTTCCTTTCCAATTTGTATCCTGTTGATTTCCTTTGGTTCTCTTATTGCTCTAGCTAGAACTTCCTGTACTATATTGAGTAGATATAGGGAGAGGACAGCCTTGTCTCATTCCCGATTTTAGTGAGATCACTTTGAGTTTCTTTCCATTTAGTTTGATGTTGGCTGGCTGCTTGCTGTCTATTGCCTATGTTCAGGTATGTTCCCTGTATCCATGATCTCTTCAAGACTTTTATCATGAAGTAGTGTTGGATTTTGTCAAACACTTTTTTAGCATCTAAGGAGATGATCTGGTTGTGTTTTTGTTCTTTCATTTTGTTTATGTGGTGGATGACATTGACATATTTTTATATGTTGAATCATCCCTGAACCTGTAGGATGAAACTCATTTGATAATGGTGGATGATTTTGTTAAATGTGTTCCTGCATTCAGTTTGACAGTATTTTATTGAGTATATTTGCATCAATGTTCATGAGGGAGAATGGTCTGTAATTCTCTTTCTTTGTTGTATCTTTGTGTGGTTTGCGTATCAAGATAACTGTATCCTCATGAAAAGAGTATAGCAATACTCCTTTGGTTTCTTTGGTGTGGTACAATTTGAGGAGTTTAGATTTAGCTCTTCTTTGCAATTCTGGTAGAATTCTGCACTGACACTCTCTGGCCCTGGGCTTTTTTTTTGATAGGTAGACTTTTAATGACTGCTTCAATTTCCTGAGGGTTTATAGGTCTATTTAAATTGTTTATCTGGTCTCTATTTAATTTTGGTAAGGGATAACTGTCCAGAAAATTGTTTATTTCTTTTACATTTTCTAGTTTTGTGGCATACAAGTTATTGTAGTATGACCTACTGATTGGATTTCCTTGGTATTTGTTGTTATGCCCCACTCCCCTTTCCATTTCTGATTCTGTTAGTTTGGATACTCCCTTTCTGCCTTCTGATTAGTTTGGATAAGGGTTTGCCTATCTTGTTGACTTTCTCAAAGGACGAACTCTTTGTTACATTGATTCTTTGTAATGTTCTTTTGTGTCAATTTTATTGACTTCAGCCCTCAGTTTATTTCCTGCCATCAACTCCTCCTGGGTGAGTTTGCTTCTTTTAGTTTTAGATCTTTCAGCTGTGCTGTTAAGTTGCTTGCGTGAGATTTCTCTAGATTCTTTGTGTAGGCACTTAGCGCTGTGAACTTTTCTCTTAGGCCTGCTTTCATTGTGTTCCATAAGTTCTGGATTCATTTTCATTGAATTCTAAAAAATATTTAATTTCTTTCTCTACCCAGAGATGGATCAGTTGAGAGTTTGCTGGGTTTGTAGGCTTTCTGCAATTTGTTGTTGAACTCTAATTTTAGGTCATAGTGGTCTGATAGGATACAAGGGGTTATTCCCAGTTTTTGTATCTATTCACATTTGATTTATGACTGAGTACATGGTCAGTTTTAGGGATGGTTCCATGAGGTGCTGAGAAGAAGGTATATTTGTGTGTGAGTGTTTGGGTGAAGTGTTCCGTATATATTTGTTACATCCATTTGTGTCATAACATGTTTGTTTCTTTATTTCATTCTTTTTTTTTCTTTATTTCATTCTTAAGTTTCTGTCTGGTAGACCTGTTCATTGGTGAGAGTGAGGTGTTGAAGTCTTCCACTATTAATGTGTGGGGCTTGACATGTGTTTTAAGCTTTAGTTAAGCTTTAGTAATGTTTCTTTTACAAATGTGGATGCTTTTGTATTTGGGACATAGATGTTCAGAATTGATACTTCATCTTGGTGGATTTTTCCTGTGATACATATAAAATGCCATTCTTCATCTCTTTTGATTAATTTTAGTTTGAAGTCTATTTTGTTGGATATTACGTTAGCTAATCTACCAGCTTGCTTCTTAGGTCCATTTGATTGAAAAATCTTTTCCCAACCCTTTGAGGTAATGTCCGTCTTTGAAGTTTTGGAGTGATTCTTGTATGCAGCCGAAAGATGAATTCTGTTTTCATATTTATTTTGTTAGCCTGTGTCCTTTTTTAGACAAGTTGAGTCTATTGATATTAAGAGATATTAATGTCCAGTGATTGTTATCCTCAGTTTACTGGTCAGGGCCAACAGAGACCCAGCTGTTTGAATCATTTAAGCTGAGTTTCAGGCACCAGGTATCAGCCTGTCCTACTGAGCTCTGAACAGATGTTAAGGCAGTAGGAACATTCATGATTGTTTGAAGCCCTTGAATTCTGGAAAGACATTTTGTAACAGTCAGTAGATGTAGCCATTTATGCAAGAATGGCGATTGCATTGGTGTCAACAGGGGCAACAAGGACTTGCAAAGCATGTCACAAATGGAGGAAGTGCTAACTCATATTTTCCACGAGGATGACACATATATTTGTTTCCATGACAGATGCCAGCAATTCTTTTAATTCTGCCATGACCTCATGCTTCTATATAGATACTTCAGGGTGAAGGAAGGTGGAGAAAACTTTGGTCAGGCCACTGTTACTATTACTTTATGTTTTTGTGGTGATGGAGATTAAACCCAGGGTATTCTAACCAAGAGTTGTATCATTAAATTCACCCCACCCATATTTGCTGTAGGAATTTGATAATCATGGAAAGATTCCTATTATCACCTTCTTTCCAGTCAGCTTGATTTTTAGCCTACTATATAGGTCAAGGTCATACATGTGTATTTCCTAGACCCTCAAAACTATTGCATGGCCTTACACTAGGCTCTATGGGATCCAGACATTATCTCTGTTTTGTTTGTTTATTTGAGACAGGGCCCCACTGTGTTGTCTTGGCTGGCTTAGAACTGACTATATAGAACAGGCTGGCCTTGAACTCATAGAGCTCTGCTTGCCCTTGCCTCTAAGTGCTGGGAATAAAGGAGTTAGTCACTATCTCTTGCTATATTCCCCCTTCTTCCTTCCTCCTTTTTTACACTTTATACACAAAAATAATTTTGGGAAGGAGACCTTTGTCTTTTTAAACCTAACTCATTTTTTAAGCAAGATTATTTTTTAAATGTCTCAAAATAAACAGAGTCGGGTCATAATTTTTAAGAATTATTTTAATATTTTTATTTTATTTTTGAGATAGTGTTATTTAACCAAAGCTGGTATCAAATTTGTTATTAGTCTTAAAAGTGTCTCAAACTCCTTATTCCTCTGTCTCTGCCTCCCAAGTTCTTGAATAACAGATGTATGCCACTGTACTGAGCTAATAATTAAAACTTTTGAAAGCAACTATGGGTGGGGAGAGAGACTGAGAGACAGAAACAAAGACCTTGAGGTCAAAATGCTTAATCGAAACTCTCAAGCCACATGCTTCAAGAATTGCTTAGCATCTCCTGAGTAAATTGGGAGGAGGAGGGAGGCCGGAAGAGAACATGGGGGAATGGGATGGCTGAGTTAGCAGAGGGATTGAGAAGGAGGTCCAAGAAAGACATCTTGATAAAGAGAGCCAGTTAGGGACTAGGGAGGTGCTGGGGAAATTCCCAGCAATCCACAAGGATGACCCCAGCTAAGAGTCTAAGCAATAGTAAAGAGGGTCCTGAATTGGCCTTCCCCTGTAATCAAATTGATGACCACCCTAATTGTCATCATAGAATCTTCATCCAGCAACTGATGGAAGCAGATGTAGAGATCCACAGCTAAGCACTGGGTGGAGCTCCCAGTTCAAGAGAGGAGGAGGGATTTTTATGAGCAAAGGGGTCAAGGTCATAATGGGGAAACCTACAGAGACAGCTGAACAGAGCTATTGGGAGCTCACTGTCTCTGAGTGACAGCTGGGGTACCTGCATGGGACTGAAGTAGGCCCTCTGAATGTAGATGACAGTTGTGTGGCTTGAACAGTTTGTGGGGCCCTTGGCAGTGGGACCAGAATTTATCCCTGGTGCATGAACTAGCTGTTTGGAGCCCATTCCCTATAGAGGGATACCTTGCTCAGCCCTGATACAGGGGGGAAGGAGTTGGTCCTGGCTCAACTTGATATTCCAGTTTTAGTTAACTCTTCATGGGTGGCCGGCCTTACTCTCTCTGAGGAGTGGATGGGGGTTGAGGAGGGGAGAGGTTGAGGGATGAGTGGGAGGAGGGACTGTAGTTGTTATATAAAATGAAAAAAATTCTTTTAAAAAATATTTTTAATTATTAATAAAATTACTTTTATATATTCTCCACTGCTCTTTCCCCCTCACCTTCTCCTGCTCTTCCCACCTTCCTCACCTCTCCCTGCTCCACCCTCCATCCTCTCCTCAAAGGGAATAAGGCCTCCCTTGAGCAGTAAACATAGGCTAACATGTCAAGTTGAGGCTGGACCAGTCCCCTCTTCCTTATATTAAGGCTGAGCCCACTCCCACCATAGGGGGTGGGTTCCAAAAGCCAGTTCATGTAATCAAAATATTTCTTGGTCCCATAGTGATGGGATCCACTAACAGCTTGAATAGGGCAATTGTCACCCTCCTTCTGAGGGCCTAGTTTGGGCCCATGCAGGCTCTCCAGCTGTCAGTCCGGAGTCAGTGAGCTCCCATTAGCTGGGGTCAGCTGTCCCTGTGGATAGCTCATTATGCTTTTGACTACTGTCCCTTACTCCTCTAGTTGATCCCCCCTCTTCAACTGAACTCCAGGCATTTGGCCAAGTACTTTGCATCTGCTTCTATCAGTCATTGGATGTAGATTCTATGATGACAGTTAGGCTGGTCACCAGTCTGACTACAGGGGAAGGCTAGTTCAGGCACCCTCTCTAGCATTGCTAGGAGTCTCAGCTCCGACCTCATTGTGGGTTCCTGTGGACTTCCCTAGCACCAGATTTCTCCCCAATATCCTCACTCTGTCAAGATATCTCCTTCATTGCTCACCTCTCTAACCCTCCTCCAACTCAGCATTCTCGAGCCCTCACCTCATTTCCCAATGCCTCTCCTTTTCCTTTTATACCTCCTCTCAGTTTACTCAAGAGATCTTAACCATTTCCCCCTCCTGGGCAATCATGTGCATCCTTCTTAGAGTCCTCCTGTCTACTTATCCTTTTGAAGCGCTGTGCAATCTAGCCTATTTATCCTTTGCTAAGTATTCACTATACATTTATGAGTGAGTACGCACTGTGTTTGTCTTCCTGTGTCTGAGTTGCCTCACTCAAGAAGACTTTTTTTCTAGTTCTGTTTGCCTGCAAATTTTATGATGTTTTTTTTTTTAAACCATTGAGCAATACTCCATTGTGTAAATGTACCACATTTACTTTTATTCTTTCTTTGATTGAAAGGGCATCTATATGTTTATCCCACCTCTCCAGGAGCATGGGAGATCTTTTCATTTTCTGATATCATCAATTTCTTTCTTCAATGACTTAATGTTCTTGTCATACAGGTCTGTCACTTCTTTGGCTAAAGTTACCCCTAGATATTTAATGCTATTTGTATTTATTGAAAAAGGTGATGTGTCCCTGTTATCTTTCTCATCCCTTTTATCATTTGTGTATAGGAGGGCTGTTGTTTTTTTGAGTTAATCTTGTACTTCGTTGAAAGTGTTAATCAGCTGCAGGAGTTCCCTGGTAGAATTTTTGGGGTCACTTATGTATACTATCATATCATTTGCAAATTTCTTCCTTTATATTTTATATTCCTTTGCTCTCCTTTTGTTGTCTTATTGCTTTAGGTAAGACTTAGAGAACTATATTCAATAGATATGGGGAGAGAGGACAGCCTTGTCTTGTTTCCTGATTTTAGTGGGATTGCTTTGAGCTTCTCTTCATTTAGTTTGATGCTTGCTGTCAGCTTGCTGTATCTTGCCTTTATTATGGTTATAGCAATCTTATCAAAGGCAGTCTATATACTCATTGCAACCTCATCAAAATCCCAACACAATTATTCACACATCTTGAAAGAACAATACTCAACATCATATGGAATAACGAAAAACCTGAGATTGCCAAAATAATCCTGTTCAATAATAGAACTTCAGGAATCCTCACCATCTCTGACTTCAAACTCTACTGTAGAGCCATAGTAATAAAAACAGCTTAGTACTGGCATGAAAATAGACTTTGGATCATTGGAATTGAATCGAAGACCTTGACATTAATCTACATACCTGTGAACACCTGATTTTTGACAAAGAGGTCAAAAATATAGAATGCAAAAAAATAGCATCTTCAACAAATGGTGCTGGCAGAACTGGATGGTGGTATGTAGCAAAATGCAAATAGAACCATTTCTATCACCCTGCCCAAAACTGAAGTCAAAGTGGGCCAAAGAACTCAAAATAAACTTTGTTACACTGACCATGATAAAAAAAAAAATAAAGTGGGAAATACATTAAGTGCATTGATACAGGAGACCTCATGCTAAATATAACAGCAGTAGCACAGACACTGAATGCAACAATTAATAAATGAAGCTTCTGAAACTGAGGATCAGTAAGGCAAAGGATATGGTCAATAAAAACAATCACCTACAGAATGGGAAAAAAATCTTCACCAACCCTAAATTGGACAGAGGACTGATCTCTAAAATATATAGACAACTCAAGAAACTAGGGGTCAAAAATATAAATAACCCAATTGGGAAATGGGGTTCAGAGCTAAATAGGGAATTTTCAACAAAACTCCAAATGGTTGAAAGACACTTAAAAAACTGCTCAACATCCTTAGCCATCAGAGAAATGCAAATCAAAACAATTCTAAGATACCAACTTACACCTGTCAGAGTGGCTAAGATCTAAAACAGAGATGATAACCTATGATGGAGGAGACATGGAGCAAGGGGAACACTCCTCCATAGCTGGTGACAATGTAAACTTATACAGCCACTTTAGAAATCAGTATGGTGGTTCCTCAGAAAACTGGGAATCAGTCTACCCAATGATCCAGCAGAACCACTATTGGGCATATACCAAAGGGATTCACATTCGTACCCCCAGTACCACTATTGGGCATATACCCAGGGGATGCACATTCTTGCCCCAAGGGTATTAGCTCAACTGTGTTCATAGCTAAGTTCATAACTATGCTCATCATAGTTGAGATGCCTCTCAACTGAAGAATGGATTTAAAAATTGTGGTACATTTTAAAAAAGCAAGGGGCAGCTAAGTTGTTTTAGGTTCTGACTATTACAAATAAAGCTGCTAAGAACATAGTTGAGGCAGTGTCCTTGTGTTGTGGTTGAACATCTTTTCAGTATATGCCTAAGAGTGATATTGCTAGGGTCTGAGGAAGGCTGATTTCCAATTTTCTGAGAAATCATCATACTGCTTTCCAGAGTGGCTGTACAAGTTTACATTCCCACCAACAATGGGGGAGTATTTCCCTTTTTCTACATCCTCTTGAACATAGGCTGCCATTAGTGTTTTTGATCTTAGTCATTTTGACAGGTGTAAGATGGTATCTCAGATTTGTTTTGATTTGTATTTTTCTGATGGCTAAGGATGTTGAGCACCATCTTAAATGTCTTTTGGCCATTTGAGATTCCTCTGTTGGGAATTCTCTGTTTAGATTTGTATTCCATTTTTAAATTGGGTTTTTTAAATGTCCAGTTTCTTGAGTTCTTTGTATATTTTGGAGATCAGCCCTCTGTCAGAAGTGGGATTCTTCTGTAGGCTGTCATTTTGTCTTATTGACAGTGTCTTTTGCCTTCCAGAAGCTTTTCAGTTTCAGGATGTCCCATGTATTACTTGTTGTTCTCAATGTCTGTGCTACTGGTGTTATATTTAGGAGGGGATCTCCTGTGCCAATGGGTTTGTGCCTATTTCCTATTTTCTCTTCTATCAGGTATAGTATAACTGGATTTAGTTGAAGTCTTTGATCCATTTTGGCTTGAGTTTTGTACAAGGTGATAAATATGGATCTATTTGCATTCTTCTACATGTTGACATCTAGTTATGCCAGCCCCATTTTTTGAAGATGCTTTGTTTCTTCCATTGCACAGTTTTGGCCTCTTTGTCAAAAATCAGGTGTTCATAGGTCTGTAGATTAATGTCAGTGTCTTCAGTTTGATTTCATTGGTCAACATCTTGGTTTTTATGCCAATATCAAGCTGTTTTTATTACTGTAGCTCTACAGTAAAGCTTGAAGCCATAGATGGTGATGTGTCCAATACTTCCTTTATTGTACAAGATTGTTTTGGTAATTTTGAGGTTTTTTTTGTTTTTACATATGAAATTAACTATTGCTCTTTCAAGGTCAGTGAAAAATGTGTTGGAATTTTGATGGGGATTGCATTGAATGTATAGATTGTTTTTGGTAAGATTACCATTTTTACTATTTTGATCCTGCCTATCCAGGAGGATGGGAGATATTTCTATCTTCTGTTATCTTCTTTAATTTTTTTCTTCAGTGGCTTAAAGTTCTTGTCATACAAGTCTTTCACTTATTTGGCCAGAGTTACCTCAAGATATTTGATACTATTTGGAATTATTATAAAGTGTGATATTTCCCTGATTTCTTTTTCAGCCCCTTTACCTTTTGTGTATAGGAGGGCTATTAATTTTTTTGAGTTAATCTGAGGGTTGAGTGGGAGGAAGGGAGGGGAGAGGAACTGTGGTTGGTATGTAAAATTTAAAAAAAAACTTTTATTTTAAAGGTATCTTGACTTTGAAATTTGAGTTTAAGTATATGTTGCTTTTGAAAAGAGATTATGCTTTTCTTTCCACAGAAGATGAGAACCTATGGGTTGCTTCCAAGCTAATATTTCTTGATTAAGGAAGACCTCTGAAAAATCTCTGATGGGAAGAGATGTTCACATCCAGCTTCAAGGCTGCAACTAAGATGATCCAGCCTCAGGATCCCCATAACATTGACAACGTCCCCAAACAACAGGAAGTAGTTTATGGAAAGCTATGGCCAAATTCCGAAAATATTGTTTATAAATGTTTGTTTTCATTATAAATGGTTAATGATCATAGTCATTCTCTTTATAAGAAAAAAGGAGATATAGAAATGATTAAACAGGATGGATTATTGAATCTAATTCAATAAACATCTGTTAATCTCAAATATTTTTCATTGGTATGGTTTTTGGTTTATTGATACAAATTTAAGGTTAATTTTGTTATATTGTATGTATATTTCTACTCTTGTTTAAGGTATTATATTAATGTAACTTATTTAAATTGTAATGTATAGTTAAGAAATGCACATTAATAGTCATCTATGATAATTAAACTTACAGACATATTAGGTTTTTTTAGATATACAAAGTTATATTTCAATTAGTTAGGAAATCTTCAAATACTTCAAAGACCTACAGATTAAGAAGTTAGACTTTTCTGTACAGTGAGACAGTTCTGGCAGCATGAATCTACTTCAAGAGGATGATGGGCATCAAAGAAACTCCATGTGGAGTTTTACTTTTGTTATGGCAAAAGTTAGCCACTGGATAATAAATTGTTCTTGCATCATCTCCCTGATAGTACGCTGTGTAAATTGGACATGCAGGATCCGTAGGAAAGCCAAGATAGTCCTTTAGGTTCACAGAGAAAATTGATAGACATTCTACAGGACACAGGGAGAAGTGACTGACAAATTATACCAGAGCGGATATAACAGTCCTTCAAATTTCCTGCTTCAAAAAGTCTTCCAGAGACTCTAGGCCTGTAGGCTGAAGATGGATGCCCCAATGGTACAAAGGAACTTTAGGTGACTCTCTCGACAGCCATATGTCATCTCTGTCATTTTTAGATTTTGAAAGTTGCTTGCACTTTCTGTTTACTCAAGTAATATTATAATATCCTTCTGTGGTTTTTCATATAGTTGAGGATTAGATAGTTATAATTATAGATTTCCTTAGTTATAATAAAAGGTAAATTAGATGTGAAGCTTTGGACTCACAAAGATAGGTGATAGAATATTTTCTTTAATTTTGCTTAACACAAATAGACTAAAATATGTAACTATAGTTCTTGCTTGATAGCTGTTTTGTTATATGTAATTTTGCTATGCTAAAAATGAAACTTTTCTTTTTGATTAGACAGAAAAGGGGAAGTGATGTGGGATGTCTTTGTGTATGCTGTGAACGCCATTGGATAATAAAGGAATTTTTTTTTGACCTATGGCAGAACAGCTTAGAAATAGGCAGGGAATCCAAACATAGTTGCAGGGGAAGGGAGTGCATTCAGGAGAGAGGCAATCCAGCTTCCCAAGAAACAATATGTAATGTAGTACAGGTAAACCACTAGCCATGCAACAAGACAGATGAATAGAAATGGGTTGAGTTAAGATGCAAGAGCTAGCTAACAATAAGCCTGAGCCATATGCTGAACAGCATATAATTAATATAAGCCTTTGTGTGATTATTTGGGACCAAGCAGGGCTGTGGGCCCCAACCTTGGGCTAGGCTTGGCCATGGGCAGGAGAAACTCATTTGGACTGTGGGGCTTGGCTGAGCCAGAAATTTTGTACAGCACCCACCAGACTGGTTTGTCAGCAAGCCTGTGATGCATTTTGTTAATGATGTTGGCAAGCCCAGTTCACTGTTGGGAGTGCCACCTTTGTGCTGGTGGTCCTGGGTGCTTTAAGAAAGCAATCTGAGCAAGCCTTGAGGAGTAGGCCGGAAAGCAGCACTTTACAATGTCTCCTGATTTACTTTCTGCCTCCAGATTTGTGCCGCCATTTCTCTAGATGATGGAGTACAAGCTGTTTTACATGTACAAGTACACATTGCTTTTAGCCATGGTATTCATCGTAGCAATAGGAACCTTTACTAAGAGATTCAGAATATGATTCCAACTAACACAGAGACAGAGGTTGCTTTTTTAGGGTATGCTTCACATGCAAGACACCTCCTCCTCCCTGTCTGGCTGGGACCTGTTTTGCAAATGATAGAATGGCAGTGTTTCAAAGTATCATGAAGCTTCCCAAGAACTTTTCTTTATTATTTTTATCTTTTTTGAATATGAGTGTTTTGTCTGCATGTATGTTTGTGTACTATGTTCATGCCTTGTGTCTGTAGAGGCCAGAAGAGAGTTCCAGACACCCTCAAATCAGAGTTATAGACAGGTGTAAGCTGCTATGTGGGGGGTGGGAAATCAAAGTCTGATCCTCTGGGAGAATAACCAGAGCTCTTAGCTGCTGCAACATCTTTTGAGGCCCTCTTCTGACTCTTATGGAGATGTGCTGGACCACCTTTCAGCACCAGTCTGGTCTGTGAGTATTTAGAACTGTAGATCTCAGCCGGTGGTTCACTTCTTTGGGGAAGGGGGAGTGTTAACAACCCTTTTCCAGGGGATGCCTAAGACAGTAATTCATATCAGATATTTACATTACAATTCATAACAGTAGCCAAATACAGTTATGAAGTAGCAATGAAATAATTTTATTGTTGGGGGTTATCACAATATGAACAACTGTATTAAAGGTCTGCCACATTAGGAAAGTTGAGAAACACTGGTCTAAAGGTATCTGTAGTCACAGGTTCTATAACTTTCAGGAGGTGAAGCAAATGTTTTCTGGGTGAACATTAAAGAACCCAGTTAAACAACTTTCTTATCCTTTTGATACCATTTGGAAATGTAGGGAAGAAATGTTTGTGCTGAAGTCTTGATTCAGGGACTGATGAGTTGGGTCATCTTAGACACTTATTTTTCTTGTGTCTTACCATTTTTATTTGTTAAAATAAGAGAGGAAATTAGGTTGGAAGTAATTTTGCCCCTTTTATTTCAGTTACTGTTTGATGTGTCTTTGTTAGTGTATGTGCACCTGTGTGTGCATGGAAGCCAGAAGTTGGAGGTGTTTCTAGAATACCTGCTTGTTATATGGATGGTGGGATCTGAACTCTGGTTCTCATGATTGCACAGCAAACACTCTTAACTGCTGCCCTTTCTCCAGACCTATACTTCTGTGTTTTTGTGTTTGATTCGGGGCCTAGGCTGGCCTCAAACTTATAGTAATCTTCCTGTCTTAGACTTCCCAGTTTTGGGTTTGTAGACATGAACCATTATGTTCACATTTGAAAGTAATTTCAGTGAAGCTATTTTGTAGTTATTGGTGATAAATTAATTATAGCGTAATAGTTCATTTTTAAAATAATATTACTACTTTCGGCATTGGGGGTCAAACCTATGACTTTGCACATACGTGGGAAGTGCACACACCTGTCTATGTTAACACTTTCTAAAATTATCTAGTCATTAAAAGAATAAATTGCAGTATAAACAATCACTATTCCCCACCATTGGCTCAAGTGAAGTGGTTTCATTTTGTTTATTTTTGAGTCCTCATATTGCTTGATATCTTATAAATATATGTATATTTGTGTTTAGAGAAAAAACAGAATTCCTGTCCCTTAGACCTTGCTTGCTATTCAGTGACCAGTTATTTGTAGCCTTAGACACTGAAATGTGACTAGGCTTAATTAAAATGGAAATTTTAAACATCTATTGTCTTTTAAAAACTTGGCATCACTAATGACTTTATACTTTTTATATAGTGAAATAATATTTTGGATATATTAGATATGTGTTGAATTAAATATAAAAATTATTCTTGCCTTAAAAAGCTTAACATAAGACTGCTAAAAAAAAGTTAAAGTATGTGTACCTCAATAAATATTTTTTATGCAATTCCACTCTAAATGAGTCTAGAATAGTCACAAACATAACCTGAACACAAAAGAGGGAAAACAGATAGACTGTCTTTGCTCATGACAAGTTTTTCAAGTTTGTCCAATGTATTCTCTCATTAAAAAATGGACTTGTGGCGAGGTCTGAGCCTAAGTCTGGCTGTCTTTGCTGGAAGTCACAAGACCGATCTGGAAATGTCTTCATCCTTAAGCAATACTACTGACCAGAAAGGACTCTACTCTCATGAGAACTATTGCAACATACACACCTATTTTTAGATAATTTTGACAATGGAACTTGACTTTACAGAATTACATGTGCCATAATTTTTTTAAAAAAACTTTGTTTGCCTTGGTGTTTGCCTGGAACTGGGAACTGGAACTACAGA
Source organism: Sigmodon hispidus (assembly GCA_004025045.1). Classification (NCBI taxonomy): domain Eukaryota; kingdom Metazoa; phylum Chordata; class Mammalia; order Rodentia; family Cricetidae; genus Sigmodon; species Sigmodon hispidus. The sequence continues at coordinate 182,569 of PVIH01001921.1, forward strand.
CAGTTGTTAGCTGCCATGTGGGTGCTGGGAATTGAACCCCGGTCCTCTGAAAGGTGCTGGATAAAGAGCTGAGAATTCTACATCTTGATCTTCAGGCAGCAGAAAGAGACACTGTACCACACTGGGCATAGCTTGAGTATCTTTGAGATCTCAAAGTCTGACCCCATGGTGACACACTTCTTCCAACAAGGCCACACCTACTCCAACAAAACCATACTTCCTAATAGTGCCACTCCTTATGGGCCAAGTATTCAGACACATAAGTCTATAGAGGCTATATTTATTCAAACCACTATACCATCATGTAGTTACCTCTCTGCTGGATCATCCCTGTTAGCTCAGATTTGCCATTATTTTTGTTTTGTAAAAATAAAAATAAATAGTTTCTCAAGGGGTACTCATTTTTTTTTTGTAGAAAATCTCCTTATGAAAGAACTATTGTCTCTAAATCTTTTTCCTTCAGATTTTTGTGATAGTGTTAAATTCAACAATGAGTCCCCAACACTCAAGTTAGGCAGAGGTGGACTCTTTACCTGTATTTTGACTTCCCAGATTCTCTCCAATCTGACTGCTACTGTCTTCTTTGGTAAAGCTCCTTAATTCTAAAATTTGGACTGGTTTGGCTAGTCCATGGCTTTTCCTCTTCCATATTTACACTCATGTTCTAGATGAGTCATTCAGTACCAGGATCTTATGGATCAACAACCTGTCTATGACCTTCCAATTTATATTTCCAGGTAATACCTCACTTCTGAACTGCAGAGTTATCAATAAAAATGACCACAACCAACTCACTATACCAAATCTGAATGTATGATTTTTATCAGTCGACACCAAATGCACAGCTTCCAAATGTTTGTACATTATTACATTTGTACTCTCCAAACCTGTTTCCTCTTCTAAAACAACACTATAGTCACATCATACCTAATTGATAGACTTTCCCCGGAGACTGGCAGGTCCTCTATGTCGCTTACTTAGGCTGGCACTGAATTTGTGGCAATCCCATCTCTGCTTCCTACATTCTGAGATGATAAGCATTGATCATCACACATAACTCATTATTTGCTTTAAAAATGTATCAAATATTTAGCATGGTACCTGGCAAGGAGAAAGTCAGTAAACTGTACTTCTTATGAAAGTATGATTCCTAATTCTTAATTCCTTAATTATTAATTCTTGTTTCTTTTATTTTTTAAACCTTACAATAAAAATCTCTAAAGTTCACCCCCCCAAACCCCTAATTGTTCTGACAGCATCTCTGAGTCTATCTGGTCATATACTCTTAATACACATCTGCACAGACCCTTCTCTAAGACATAATTGATATTCTTGTTCTTCCTAGTGCTTCTCCTGGCTGTGTTGTTCCCAGGGACTTTCTGCTCAGTTCTCCAGGCACTCCCATCCCTTCAGTCCTTTGAGAAGCCTAGTGTTCTAGGGGTCATCTTTAATAATTTTGACTGTCACATTCTCCCTTAACTGGCTTTTGGAAGAACTTTCTATACAAATATTCATATATATGCTATTTTTCTAGAAAGAATTCTGGTGAATAGCTTCCTCCATTCTAGACATTCATAAGAACACTACACTCAGCTTTGCACTGGGCTGCTGTGGTAGTTAGGATAAGAAAGACCCACAGAAGAAGCCATTATGAATAACAGGAGAGGAGATTCAGGGTAAGAAGCTTTTACTGCAGGCTTTTCTTTCTTTTTTCTTTTCTTTTTTCTTTCCTTTTCTTTTTTCTTCTTTCTTTTTTTCTTTTTTTTTTTTTTGAGAGAGAGAGTGTTGTGAAGTTCAGGTTGACTTTGAACTACTCACTGTGTAGCCAGGATAAAACTGAACATCTAATCATTTGTTTTGCAAGTGGCATGTGCCACCACACTTGGTTTATGTTGTGGTAGAGTTTAAATAAAGGCTTTTGCGTGCCAGACAAACACTTCACCAACTGAGCTTTATTTTGTGTATGTGGGGGCTCCATGGTGCACTTGCGAATGTCTGAGGAAAGCTTCTGAGAATGAGTGCTCTCTTTCTATCACATGTGTTTCAGGGCTCAAGCCATTTTTACAGCCCCTGAATGCAAAGACAGAATAATTAAATTAAAATGTTCTGTTTGTAGAAAAGCCAGGTACAGCAATGGTAAGGGCAGAAAGCAGGAGAATTTACAGCAGAATCTAATGAGCTGTCTGCTGTGATAGAGTTCAAACCTTTGTTGACTTAACTTGGGGTCAACAAAAATGCTCAGGCTTTTCACAAGATGAGCCCTTTCATCACACACATTTAAAGAGTTATTTCTTAATATACATTTTCATAGTTTGAACAAGTTTTAGCTTTACAGAAGTTTAAAAAATGGTAGTGTTCTCACTACTATTATCTAAATAAGGAATTAACGTACTGAGTATATAAAATTAGCATAGCACCTGGCAAGTAGAAAATACTAAATATTATTTTTGTGCTATATTATATATAATAAATAATAGTGCATTATAGTGTATTATACTATGTAATATATACTATCTTAGTATATTAGTAATATACTATTGTTTATGATATAATTAATAATTAACATGCTTATTAATATATTAATAATATATACTAAATAATACAGCATATTAAGAGATATTTTAATTGTATAAATATTACATACATAAGTTACCATACTATATATTAGTAATATGCTAACATTATAGTATATGATTTAATAGAAATATATTAGATTATGATTCTTTAACAACCTGCAAAACTATATTGTGATTTCTACAGTTTTCTCAGTAATGTCCTTTCTATAGTCCACAGTCTAATTCAGGTCAGCCAGACTAAGCTGTCAGGTCTTCTTACTTACATTCAGCTGGTGACACTTTTTGTCTTTCATGGACTTGAGATTTTGAAGAGTTCCTTGGTGTGGGTTGGATCGTTTGTCATGAAAAGCATATGTTTGAAAAGTCACATCCTTTTCAGTACATCCTACTGAATGTGTAAGTTGATTACCTGGTTCGTTTCTGCTAATTTTCTAAATGGTTTAGTGTTCTGGGAGGCATTTTTGAGATTGAAAATATTCTGTTTCTTTGTTTCACCATCCTGTCACCCAGATCTTTTAGTATCCAGTGTCCATTATTGTCTACAACAATTAGTACTGCAGTGTTTGCCTAATGGCCATTTTCTATTCTTTTTTTCCACAATTGTTCATTGGAATTATTTGACAAAGAAGTCAAATGTCCCTTCTACCCGGTTGTAGATTTGATTTTCTGTGGCTGCAATGACCACATGACCACAAACATCTTGGGCAAAAAAAGAGTTTAACTGGCTCTATCTATCTATCTATTTATCTATCTATCTATTGTTCATCATGGAGGTAAGGCAACAATTCAGGGCAGGAGCTTGGGGGAAGGAACTGAGGCAGAGACCATAGAGGAACATTGATTCTTAGCTTACTTTCTCTATCTTGCTTAGGTACTTTTCTTATAAAGCCTACTCCCATCTACCCAGGGATGACACACCTACCTACATCAATTAGCAATCAAGAAAAATCTCCAAAAACATGCTCATAGGCCAGTCTGATGGAACAATTCCTTCAGCTGAGATCTCTCTTCCCAGCTGTGTCTAGATTTGTATCAAGTTGACAGAAACTAAACAGCATATATCTTATATCTCATATACTTACTTATTCATAATCAGTGTTGATTAATGGGCATCTACTTGATTGTATGAGCTATCTATAAAGTGAGATTTTCATTATTCTCTTACTCAAAAATTTTCAATATATGGACTTTTGGGACTCCCAAGTTGTCTCAGGGCTCCTTTCCTATGTTCATTTCCTATTTTTTTTTTAAGTATTCTTTGTGCCCTTACAGATTATTGAAGATTCTTCTTTTATTTTCCCAGCCCCAAATTCTGAATGAAGGGTTTTTTCAAGAAATGCTGATTTTTGGTTGTTTCTTTATTTTTAGTGTAAAATAACATTTAGAGAGATTTAGATGTTAGATTTCATCACACTGACTGGGTTGACACTTTGATGGGTTCTCTCACTAGGAAAGTCACTTTGAGTGTTAGCTTATCTCTACCCTTGTATCTAAGTTTGTAGTTATTTTCCAACAGGGAACAAACATGTCATTATTTACAACAAATTTGCTTATTTATTCAGTCCTCAAATACAGATAAAATCCTTTCACAGTTGCTAATTTATACACCTGTGAATAAGAAATATATTAAGCAGAGCACAATATCTGCATATAATTCTTTCCCCTTTAGCCTTTATCATCTACAGTCAAAATACTGTTTTCCAAGGTTGCTTAAATGAATTGTGTTCTTTGCCACTTAGCTAGTTGTAGTCATGTTAATAATTTTTTAATGCAATTTTTTCTAGTTTGTTCCTGCTTGTGTGTATGAGAAATAATATCATGGATCTAAGCCTTAGTACTTTGTACAAAGTATCATCAAAGAAATGTCACTCTTCTTGTGATTGCTACTCCATTCCTGTTCTCCCTCCCATCCTTCATTCCTTCTTCTTACTTGTGCATTTTATTTACTGATTTTTCTTTTGAAACAGGTTCTTGCCAAGATTGGCCTTGAACTAGAGACCTTCAACCTCAGTCTTCTAAATTCTGGGATTATATGTGTATGTGACCATACCTTTTTTGATATATTATTTTCAAGGTCCATACATATTGTGGCATATGTCAGCACTTCATTCCCTCTTTATGGCTTAATAATATCCCAGTGTATAGGTATACTACCTTTTGTTTATACATTCATCGGTCAGTAGACCATAGACGTTGCTGTCCTCAACTCTCACATGAACATAAATTCAGTTGTCTTAGGTATTCTACCTTATAGCATGTATCATTTACTAGGTCACATAGTAACAATGTATGTAACTTTTTGAGGAACTGTCAGAATATTTCTCCAAGTGGATAATTTTACAATTGTATGGATATGAATATTTCAGTTTCTTAACATTCTTTTCTATACTTGTGATTTATTCATTCTTTTGGCTTCATTCATTTTTATTAATAGATTATTTCTATTATCATAGATTCTGTACTATATATTTACACAGCACACACACACACACATGCACACACACATGGATTTTTTGATTTCAGAAAGTTGTTCAAAAAAGAGCCTAAAGTCACTTGTATTTATAAATACTAAATTTAACTGATTCTTCAAACAAAAGCTTTCTAGAGAAATAGAGATAAGCAGGCTATGAAGAGTATGACCAAATCATTTCATAGCATTAACATTTTTATTACTTTTTGTTTTGCTTCTTATTTTTTTATTTAACGTTTTTTTATATACCAACCACTGTTCCCCGTTCCTCCCCTCTTCCCAATCAGCCTCCAGCTTTCCCCCACTCTACCTCATCCACTCCTCAGAGAGGATAAGGACTCCCAGGGGGAACAGAGTGATTTATCCTTTAGAAAAAGTTATTATAGTCAACCTACTGGCTATAAATCTGTATCTTTTTTGTGGTTTTGGCTTGCATTTTTCTAATGATTTATGTCACTGAGGTTCTTTTTTGTGGCTTTTTGCAATTCATGTGTGTATGTAGAAATGTCTGTTCAAATTCTTTGCTCATTTGGAAAGCTTGATTATTTATTGCTTAGTTATTAGTTCTTTACATAATCTGGGCATCAGTTCATTATCTGATATGATTTGCAAATATTTTCTCTTATTCTGTCCTTTTGTTCTTTTGGTTGTCTTTAAACTTTGAAGTTCACATTATCCATTATTTTCTTCTGTGTCTTGCCAGATTCAATAAAAAAAAAAAAAAAAAGCTTTTTTTCTTCCAGGTGTTTTACTATTTTGTTTCTTTTCTTTTTTTTTTTTTTTAAACTTTATTATTTATTTACTTATTTGCCTTGGTGTTTGCCTGGAACTGGAACTACAGACAGTTGTTAGCTGCCATGTGGGTGCTGGGAATCGAACCCGGGTCCTCTGGAAGAGCAGACGGTGCTCTTAATCACTGAGCCATCTCTCCAGCCCCTACTATTTTGTTTCTTATCTTTAGGCCTGTCATTTATTTTGAGTCAAAATATAATACAGTGTTAGGGAGGTGTCAAACTTTCCTCTTTGGCATGTGAACACTTAGCTTTCTTGGCATCACTTCTTGAAAAGACTATTTACAGAATTATCTTGAGGGCTGGAGAAATGACTCAGTGGTCAAGGTTGCTCTTCCAGAGGACTAGGGTTCAATTTCGAGCAGTTCACACCCGTCTGTGACTCCAGTTTCAGAGGATGTCATGCCCTCTTCTGGCCACCGTGGGCATTGCATGCCAGCAGTACATATTAATGCAGACAAGAACTTTGTCTGCTATCTATTTAACTATCTATCTATCTGTCTGTCTGTCTGTCTGTCTATCTATCATTTATCTATCTTCATCATCACCTATTTATCTATATGTAGTATATATGTGTATATAAAGAATTATCTTGAAGAGTCAGTTCACAAAATGCAAAGGAAAAGCTTTTAATTGCCATTCCCCAGAACTGTGGGCCAACACACTTTTGTTTGTTATAAATTGCCATTATAAATTTATTACAAACAATTATTTTGTCGTGGCAGCCAATTCTTTTTCAAAACTTTTATTATTATTATGAATAAAGTCATATTTTTTATCCATGCTCAAACTCCCTTCCTCCTCCCACCCCTCCTAGTCACTCTTTCTTCTCCTCATCACTTTATCTCCTCCCCAGCAAGGGCAGGAGGTCCCAAGGTCCCAATGTGGCTTAGTTCAGCTTCCACTGCCAGCAGATTCGCTTTCCTCACCCCAACATCAAGACTGGGTCAGGTGTTCCTCTGGAGGGAGTGGGCTCCAAGGTGCCAGTCCAAGGTGTTTCAGATCCCAAGCTGTTCAGTGATTATGGTTTGCAGCTTTGCTTTTTGCTTTTTTGTTTAAAGTCCACTAATGAAAGAGTACATCCCCTGCTTATCTTTCTGGGTTTGTGATACTCTCTCAGGAGGATATTCTCCAAATTCATCTATTTGCCTGCAAATTTTAGAATATCATTGTTTCTTACTGCTGAGTAGTACTCCATTGTGTAGATGTACTTCAGTTTGTTAATCCATTCTTCAGTTGAGAGGCATCTAGATTGTTTCCAGCTTCTTGCTATTACAAATAGGCAGCCAATTCTTAAGACATTTATCCACTGGGAGATGAATCTTTGCAGCATATCCTGCTGGTACTTTTTCAGTTTGTTAGATGTGTTTTTGTTCTTTAAAATATTTTGTTAGAAAAGCTATTGGCTTTTTGTTTCACTGCCTCTTTTTTTTGAGAAAACAGTTTCCTACTTTGAAGTTATTGTCTTATTTTCTTCTAGAATTTTGTAGAGTAGGTTTTTTTATATTAGATCTCTAATCCATTTGGGTTTCTTCCTTATACACGTTGTTTCAATTTTATTTATTTATTTTTTAAATGCATGTCCCAGTCACTTGAGATGGCTTTAGATCTATTTTGTGCTTTCTTTTCTCGTCGACTGGTTCCTTTGTATATTAAAGTACCAATACTGTTTTGTTTGGACCAGAGGCTTTATAGTATAACTTAATGTCTGGAAGACACAATCTCCCCCCCCCCCTATACTCTTTATTTTCAGTATTTTCTTTTCTTTAGAATGCTTAACTTCCCATATGAACTTTTATAAAGCTCACTCTTAACAGGAGCCAACTAAACTTTCACATTACCATGTGAGGTTTTAAGATCTAGTTTGAGTTATTTAAATGTTTAAGACTTTTATCCTCTGAAAAATTAACTCTTAAAAATCCACTAAATTGTTCCTGGGTGTTCGTATGGGGGTAAATGTGAGTTTCTTCTTTATATGTGCTACAGTGTTGATACCATGCTCTGCAAACACAGAAAGTAGCCCAGGGCCTCTACTTCCCAATCAGCTTCTGTGAAGACCTGTTACAGCAGGACAAGATTGTAGTTTTTCTGCAGTGACACAACTGAGGATTTCTGAGACTATAAAGAGCAGGATGGCTTATTTTGAATTCTAATTTTCCAGAGATAAGAGAATATCCTCTTCTAGAAAGGGCCCATTATTCTCGTATCAATGGTCTATTGTATTGGTACACAGACCATTGATACAAGAATACACCAGCCAAGGTACCCACTTGGTGTGGGATGTCTTTCTATATGCAGTGAATTATCATTAGATAATAAAGGAACTGTTTTGACATATGGCAAGGCATCATAGAAGCAGGTGGGAAATCCGAACAGAGATAAAGGGGAAGGAAGGTGGAGTCAGGGAAGACACAACCTGGCTGCTCAAGAAGCAATATGTAAAGGAACTCGGTTAAGCCATGGCCCACGTGGAAGACATAGATTAACAGAAATGGATTAAGATGTGAGAGCTAGCTAGCAATAAGCCTTTGTGATGCCTATTTGAAACCGAGTGGGGTTGTGGGTTCGTGCATTGGGCTAGGCCAGGCCACAGGCAGAAGAGATTCATTTGGACTACAAGCCAAAGCCAGGCCAGTAACTTCATATTACACCCACTCAAATGAGGAAAGTGCTTTTCAGTACAAGGAGTCCTTTGCCTTTAAGAATCAGAACCTGGAAGTAGCACGTTTTTTCCCAAATGCTACCTCACTGTAGCAGTCCTGGAAGGACCAGTCCAACTACTGCAATTCCCCAGTGACCAGCACTCGGTCACTCACCGCCACCTGCTGGAGGCAATGTGTGCCGCAGGAGTGGCAGGAAGGTGAGGGCCCTGGGAGCTCTGTTCTCCCGGAATTGAAGGACTTGGCTGAGCTGAGAGCCTATCTGCGCAGGCGCAGTCCCGGAGCGTATCCAGCCTCTTAGGAGCGCGCGCATGGGGGCGTGTCTTTCTGGGATGTGCGCGTCCACAAAGGGACGCACGTACATTTTGGGAGCGCGCACGCCCTTAGGGTCGCTTTGGCCACTTGGGGGCGCACACACCTTTAGTCCGCTCCTCTAAGTGCGGTTGTGGATCTCTTGAATGGGATTCAGTCTTCCACAATTAATTGTTGTCCCATTATTAGAGCTTTGGGTAGAGGATGATGAATTTAGGTGACATATATTTAACACGAAGGATGAAAACAAATGATTTTTTTTCTCCCTAAAGAAATAGAGAATTGAGAGGAGGAAGCATACATAAAAATAACTGCTTTGCACCCAAACTAATATACCTGCGGACTTGTAAACCTAGACAGAAGAATTAGAATACTTTCTGTAGAAAGATAATCAGGTGAGTTTACATTAGGAATTTGGGCAGGTGAAGGAAATCAGGGTGAGAGAGCCAGGGAAAACACATCTGGATTTAATTGGCTTCTCTGCTTTTGCATTGGCTTCAGCCTTGGATAGGTCTAATCTAAACTTCTGTTTCTTTACCTGGATAATAGATAAAATCACCTTGCAAGCCCATGGTGAGAGTTAAGGAGATGTGTGAAGGGTTAGGTAGGATGTAGGATCTACAAATGATCATCCCTTTGTATTGGCTTAGTCAAGGTCTAGAGTTCCTCCGTAGTCTCTAAAAAGAACAGATTGCTTTTCCATTTTGGTTTTTGTTTCTTTTTGCTTTTGTTTTTGGTGGGGATGAGAAACCAGGGCCCCATGTATGCTGGACTAGCAGTCCTATTGTCCTAAATTTACTATGTCAGAAATATGAATGTACATGTCTATGTCATTCTACATTGTCAGAGTTTATTATTATTAATATTATTACAGTAAATTCACAAAGTATTCAGGTTTTAATGGCAGCTAGTTGGCAGATGTTTCTGATTTCTTTGGTAACCCTGGCTGAATTGAACACAAGTTTTTTTACTCCAGTCTTACTTAGTAAGTTCACTTATAACACAACACACAGTGAATCTATGTATGTGTAGGTTACAGAATAAGCATACCATAAAGAGTTAAATAGGCAAGGGGCTGGAAAACCAAAGCTGGGTAGACAATATAATAAGGATACAATGGTCTCGGTATTGATGAGGAACTTGAACTTAGTTGCAGAGAAGCTACTGTTGTGAGTCAGGCCACTGTGTGTCATGGATTTAAGAATGATGCTTAGAGTTAGTCTATTTCCAGGGGTCGGAAGGCAAGCATAGATCCAGATGAAGGAATGGGAAGTCAGATGGCAAGTGCAGATGGGAGAACAGAAGATGGGCAGATGACAGTTGAGTAGCCCATGTCAATCATAAGGACCAAACCAAGCTGAAGCCCTTTGGCCAGTTGGGAGTTCTCTGCTTGCCAGTACTTGATGCACACACTGGGTTATTAAATAACAACAGGTCACTGGGGCTGTCACCATTGCAGTTGTTAGTTTTTGCCACAGCACAGCTTGCTCTTTTGTCTCTCTTGCCTTTCACTCATCTCTTACTTTTCTTCTTCCTCTTGTCTCTTTCCTGTTCTCTCTGTCTGTCTGTCTGTCTCTTTCAGGGTCTTGCTCAACCTTCGTTCTTTAACTCTCTCCTTCCCACCTCCCTCAATAAACCTCTTGCACTAAATATGTTGCATGTAGCATGTTTGTTTAATGATATGCCTTGATATGGCATGCCAAAAGGGAACCTCTTCCTTCCTTCCTTCCTTCCTTCCTTCTCCTTTCTCTTTTTCTTTTATCAGCAGTGCTGTATCTCTGCTTATTTATAGAATCTGGATGAGAGAATTGCATCCTTCCCTTGTTCTTCTATCTTCATTAAGTTCTTGGGCCTCGTTTTCCTGCTAATTTTTTAATAACAAAATTACTTATTTGGGAATTAATTCTTTGGGAATCTCACACAATGCACCCCAATTCCACTCACTTCCCAGCCACTCTATATCTGCCCCTCACCTCTGCAGCATCTTATACAAAAGAATCCCTTCCCCAAATAAATTCAGAACAAAACAACACCTTGCTCCTCAGTCTTTTCAATACCTCTTTATTCATTCCAGGGGCCTGGGGAGCTGCAGTGTGTCACATAGTATATGCTTTCCCCAAGCAGCCCACTCACAAAATGTTCATTGTAATGAGTCATTGGTTTGGTTTAAGGCCTCTGGCACATCATCGTCACTGGACCATCACTGAAATTCTTCTCAGATATCTTGCTGTTGCCCCTAGTCATGAAGATTCTGCAGTTACCATTCTGCAGGATCAGTCCCTTTATAAACCCCAGCAGATCATCGATGGAGTAGATGTTAGGGTGGGTCAACCCAAGGCCCAGGATGTGGGTCTGAAATGGTAGCTGAACTGGTTGCTTTGGACCACTGGGACTGCCTCCCCTCAGGTGAGGGGCAAGGCTAGCTCTCCTAGGTCCATGATCATGGGGCTAGATCTCCCACACCTATGGTGGGGCCATCTCTCTTGAGTTCAGGGATGGGGGTGTTGTGTAGTTCTTCCATGGGGGCTGAAGCCAGTTCTCCTGCTACAGGGTCCAGCAAAGAGCAGAACAAGCTGTCCCAGGGATAGTGAAGGGTGGGACCAGCTCAGTGCAGACCTCTGTGGTCATCATCACAGACCTCAGCTACAGCAGGAACATAGGCCCAGACATGGCCCTGGGCATCAGCTTTGGCCCAGACATCCCTATAGCCTTAGTGGCAGTATAAACCACTTAGAGCAGTATGACCAGTGGCAGCACTGGTCCTTGAACATCATATGGCCACAGGTGGTGGTCCAGACCCATGGCATTGGCATGCCTTTGATGGTATCAGGGACCACAGACATCAACAACGACCGTGGCTGTGGTAGAGCCATGGATCCCAAAATGGCTCTTGGCAGTAGCTCTGGCCCAGACTACAACATGGTCCCAGGTAAGAGTATAGGCTACTCAGATAGGTATGGATCTGGCAGTGACATGGCCCTTGGGCACCAACAGGGTCACAGGTTGTGGCATAGAGCCCAGGTGTCTATGTGGACTTTGGTGGAATCATAGGACGCAGACATCAATACAGACCCTTGCTTAGGCAGGATCACAGACCCTGACATGGCCCTAGGCAACAGCCCAGGACCAGATGTCACCCTGGTTTTGGTGGCAAACAGGTCACGAACATAAGCCCATACCTCACTACATTCCCTTGTTCAGATCTGTCTCTTACATGCACTATTCCACCTTTTCTTTCTTTCCCATTTCTTCACCATGTACTTGCTGATTATACTGGTACTCACCTGCCCAGTGCCTTCCAGTCCTGGGTGGGTCTGTGGATGCCTTTAGACAGTTTAGATCGTAGGGACCTGAGCTGCTCTATGCCTGTCTTTTGAGGGTCTGAACTGAGTCCTTGATAAGATTTTAATGTGTCCAGGTATACTTATAGTTCCAATTTACCCCAACAAATTCATAAGGTGGCTCCACAAAGTTATGTGCAAATCCATGGACTGTACTAGACAGATGTGATCACCATGTCTATTTATGTGCACAACCATTCCTAACAGACTCAAAAGCTACTTGTAAAATACAGTTTCTCAGGGAAAGGCATAGTCTGAAAAACCACCATTCTGTGCAATTTGGAACACATTAGACCAAGTCATTGGTTGATCTCAACATTTACCTCTGAGCTACATCCCAGTGCTTTGTTTAGTTTCTGAACATTAAGACACCTTTTCAGTGTCACATGGGTAGTTCAAATGTAACATGTTCCAGTGTGAATTATGGTGAACTATGTGCCCTTCAACTCTATTATGTGGTTACCATGGTGTAGGGTGTCACCTATTGAGCATCTCTCAGTCTCCTTAATTATTGAATAGTCTTAAGTGATCTAGGCTAGCCTCAAACTCACCATGTAGACAAGGATGGCCTTAAATTTCTCCTTCTGCTCCCACCTTGTAAGTGCTAGGATTGCAGATAGATGCCACTATACTTGTTTCTTTATACATTGCTGTATATTTGAACCCAGGGCTTCATGAAACTAGAATACTACTCATGTCAACTGAGATGCATTCATGTCTTTCTTTCTTTTTTTTTTTTTCTGAGACAAGGGCCAGGATGTAGTCCAGGATAGTCCTGTACCTGTGAGTCCCTCTAGGCTCTGAAGTTGCCAAAATCCATGTCAGAGGAGCAGAGATTGGCAATTAACTTCAGGGGATTGGTCCACTAGGAAGCAAAGCCCTGATGGGTGAATGTTGGATAGACAAGGCTCTGAGGGCTTCTGCCCCAGTATATCTCTTGCTACAGAGTACTTTTACATGTTTGCTGCTGCAATTTTTCTCTGGTATCTGACATGATGTGAATGGGTATGAGGAGAACCCCACTGATCTTAATGTAGTGTGATTATTTCATGGAAATATCCCGTTCGACTGGGCATTTTTACCTATGGATTGTTACGGAAATGATTTTTCTCCTAAGCTATACTATTTAACTGAAGCTATAATTTTATACAATAATAGTTTAAATAGGATTTTGATGATTGAGAGTCTTTAATGAATATAGTAAGGGTAACCCCTTACTATAGGTGATAGAGGTTAGCATAGTGAGAAAATTAATATAGATAAAAGAAAGATACAGTGTTGCCCCTGCCTTTAATAAAGCAAGGGCTACAGAGAACAGAAAGGAAGAACAAAGAAATCTCACACAGCTAGTTTCTCTTGAGGATCCATATGTGGATATATGTTAAATATTTAATAAATCCTGGGGTATCAGAGAGACTACACAGTCAAATCCTAGGGAGACAGCTCAGGAAATCTTTGATCCTTGAATACAAGGATAAACAGCTGAGTCAATCACACACACCTTGAATACACGGATAAACAGCTGAGTCAGTCACACGTACCTTTAATCCCAGCACTATTCCCAGGGAAAGGGAATAGTGACCAACATCCTTTATCCCATAACCCCAGAGACAGAATTTCTTCTGTTTCTGTGAGTTCAAGGCTACACACCTTTAATCCTAATCTGTATGGTATAGGGTATATAAGGGCCATGTAGAAACCATGCAAAACAAAAGCGACTGACAGAAGCGATAGGCAGAAGAGACCAGGTGTGAGGCTGAGAAAGTTGCAAGACAGTTTGGTGAGAATTGACTATGGTGCTTCTTCTCTCTGATATTTCAGCCTTCCCCCAATATTTGGCTCTGAGTCTCACTTATACAAACCAAATTTGTGCTCCTATATCCATATATATACTGTGGATTAGGTTAATGATTAAGAAAAGCAACTGAGGGTTGGAGAGATGGCTCAGCCATTAAAAGCAGTGACTGTTCTTCCAGAGGACCTGAGTTTGATTCCCAGCATCCACATGGCAGCTAACAACTGTCTGTAATTCCAAGATCTGACACCCTTACACAGTCATACATGCAGACAAAACACCAATTCACATAAATTAAAAATAAATATTTTTTAAAAAAGAAGTTGAAGCAAGGTGACTGTAGTGAAGGGGTGGGACAGAGCATATTGTGACAAACTGGGGAGTGAGACTGAAGGCCACTAGACCAGTCCTGGGCAAGGGAGCTGGCAACAGTGTCCCAGAGACAATGCCCTTCTCCCTGTAACTTCTATTCCAAATGCATTCTACAAATTAGACTCCAGAGGGAGCCATTGCACAAACCAAAATTGTACAACGGGACAGCTGTGCAGTTAAGGGTTTTGCCAGGCAGTTCTCTGAACTCAGAAACTCTGAAGGCTACAAAATTATGCTTTTTCCTATAAACTGTGTTAGAGGAGGGAAACCTTTGGAGTCACGGCTCCCTAGCCACTGCACCACGATCCTCCAGGCACCGCATAGTCTCCGTATTTGCTCAGAGGGCAGCAGAAAAGGGCAGAAACAGAAACTTGGAGCAGGGCTGTCTGCAGAGGGGTGCTCCTTGAGATCAGGGCAAAACAAGGACAGCCTGGCTGTTGCTGGCTGATGCACCTGTCTCGATAGGATGGGTTGACGACCAAGGGTGATGATTAATTCCTTGTACCCATTTCTGCCCTTAGTGCCTAATAGAAAAACCTGTTGATGAGTGAGTTTGCATCCTAAAGATTTAAAGTAGAGCTTACTGATTCTTTTTCATATAGAAAAGTTTAGGTTTGTGATTCTTATAAAATTTCTTGTTAGATTTGAGATAAGTAATAGTGATTGATGCTTTTTTTTTTTTTTTTTTTTTTTAAATAACTGCAAAATGTAGCCTATCAGTAGAAGAACTGGATGAGGAAAAATTCCTTGCTTGCTTATTCTCTGCTAATCTATAACAAGTTGCTTGGACATAAATGTATGTGAGATCTTGGGAATGATATTTTTTAACCTGTAATATGTAAAATGTTTAGTCATGTAAGGATATGGAAAACAAGCAAGAGAAAGAATAATGAACTGAAGAACTAAGCCTTGACCCTCAGAAAGTCCTCATGTGTCTGTTTGCCTGTCCAGTAGTTCTTCTGCTCTGCATCTCCTCTTCAATGTCTCTGACATGCTGAAGGTATTTATCAGCTGCAAGAGTCCTGGTAGAATTGTGGGGTTCAGTTATGTATATGATTGTATCATCGGCAAATAGTGATAGTTTGACTTCTTCCTTTCCAATTTGTATACTCTTGATCTCCTTTTGTTCTTTTAATGTATTAACTAGGACATATAGAACTATATTGAATAGCTATGGTGAGAGAGGACAGCTCTGTCTTAGTGATTTTAGTGGGATTGCTTTGAGTTTGTTTCCATTAGTTTGATGTTGGCTGTCAGCTTGCTGTATATTATTGCCTTTATTATATTTAGGTATTTTCCCTGTATTCCTGATCTCTCCAGGACTTCTATCACAAAGGAGTGTTAGATTTTGTCAAAGGCTTTTTCAGCATCTAAGGAGGTGGTCATGTGTTTTTTTCTTTCAGTTTGTTTATATGATGGATAACATTGAAAGTTTTTTATATGTTGATCATCCCTGCATTTCTGGGATGGAGACTACTTGATCATGGTGGATGATTTTTATCAATACATTGTTGAGTTCAGTTTGCCAGCATTTTATTAAGTATTTTTGCATCAATATTCATCAGGGACATTGGTCCTTGTACCATATCAGAACACCAAGGTCTAAAGTTAGATAGAATTCAAAAACATCAAAAATCACAGAAAGCCTACCAATTCATGGAAACTAAGCATCACTCAACTGAACCATCTCTGGGCCAAGGAAGAAATTAAGAAAGAAATAAAAGACTTCCTAGAATTTAACAAAACTGAATCCACAACATACCCAAACTTATGAGACATAGTGGAAGTAGTCTTAAGAGGAAAATTCATAGTACTAGATGCCTACCTGAAAAAATCTTAGAGAAATTCCACACAAGAGAACTAACAGTACAGCTGAAAGCCCTAGAACAATTAGAAGCATACTCACCTAGAAGGAGTAGTCAGCAGGAAACAGTCAAACTTAGAGCTGCAATCAATACAATTGAAACAAAAAGAACAATACAAAGAATCAATGAATCAAAGAGTTCATTCTTTGAGAAAGTCAACAAGATAGATAAACGCTGATGCAAACTAACCAAAAAGCAGAGAGAGAGTGTCCAAATCAACAAAATCAGAAATGAAAAGGGGGACATAACAACAGACTTCCAAGAAATCCAGAGAATTATCAGGTTATACTTTGAAAATCTATACTCCACTAAAATGAAGAACCTAGAAGAAATGGACAGCTTTCTGGGCAGATACAATTTACCAAAATTAAAAGAAGATCAGATTAAAGACCTAAACTGTCCTATAACACCAAAGGAAATTGAAACTGTAATTAAAAGTCTCCAAAATAAAAAAAGCCCAGGCCCAGATGGTTACAGTGCAAAGTTCTATCAGATATTCAAAGAAGAGCTAATACCAATACTCCTCAAACTTTTCCATACAGTAGAAACTGAAGGAATATTGCCAAACTCTTTTTATAAGGCTACAATAACCCTGATACCCATGCCACTCAAAGATGCAACAAAGAAAGAATTACAGACCAATTTTCCTCATGAACATTGATGAAACTTGTTTCACCAAAATTTCCAGAACAAGAAAATTCTGGAAAAAAGATTACAACAATGTATTTAAAACATCATTCTCCATGATCAAGTAGGCTTTATTTCAAAAATGCAGTGTTGGTTCAGCACATGAAAAACCGTAAATGTCATCCATCATATAAATAAACAGAAGGAAAAAAACCACATGATCATATCCTTAGATGCTGAAAAAGCCTTTGACAAAATCCAACACTCCTTTATGATAAAAGTCTTGGAGAGATCAGGAATATAGGGAAAATACCTAAATACAATAAAGGCGATTTACAAGAAGTTGACAGCCAACATAAAATTAATGGAAAAAAAACTCAAAACAATCCAACCAAAATCAGGAACTAGACAAGAATGTCCTTTCTCCCCTTATCTATTCAAAATAGTTCTTGCAGTTTTAGCTAAAGCAATAAGAGAGTGAAAGATTAAGGGGATACAAATTGGAAAAGAAGAAGTGAAACCATCTCTATTTGCAGATGATATGATTGTATACATAAGTAACCCACAGACTTCTACCAGGGAATTCCTACAGCTGATAAACACCTTCAGCAATATTGCAGGATACAAGATTAACTCAAAGAAATCAGTAGCCCTCCTATACACTAAAGATAAAAGGGCTGAAAAAGAAATACGGGGAAAGTCACATTTTATAATAGCTGCAAATAGTATTACATACCCCGGTGTAACTATAATCAAAGAAGTAACAGACCTATTTGACAAAAATTTTAAATCTCTGAAGAAAGAAATTGAAGAGGATGTCAGAAAATAGAAAGATCTTCCATATTCCTGGATAGGTAAGATCAACATAGTAAAAATGACAATCTTACCAAAAGCAATCTACAGATTCAATGCAATTCCCATCAAAATCCCCACACAATATTTTACAGACCTTGAAAGAACAGTATTCAATTTCATTTGGAATAACAGGAAAGCCCAGGATTGCCAAAACAATTTTGCTCAACAAAAGAACTTCAGGAGGCATCACCATCCCTGACTACAAGTTATACTATAGAGCTACAGTAATAAAAACAGCCTGTTACTGGCATAAAAGCAGACTTGTGGATCAATGGAATCAAATTGAAGATCCAGACATTAACCCACATACCTATGAACACCTGATTTCTGACAAAGAGGTCAAAAATATTAAATGGAAAAATAGTATCTTCAACAAATGGTGTTGGCATAATTGGATAGTAGTGTGTAGAAAAGTGCAAATAGATCCAAACCTATCACCCTGCACAAAACTCAAATCCAAGTGGATCAAAACCTCAACATAAACCCAGCTACACTTAACTTGATAGAAAATAAAGTGGGAAATACCCTCCAAAGCATTGGCACTGGTGACCTACATATAATACCAGTAGCACAGACACTAAGAACAACAATCAATAAATGGGACTTCCTGGACCTGAGAAGCTTTTGTAAGGTCAAGGACACAGTCAATAATACAAAACAACAACCTACAGAATGCAAAAAGATTTTTACCAACCCTACAACTGACAGAAGACTGAACTCTAAAATATATACAGAACACAAGAAACTAGAGCCCCAAACCCTAAATAACCCAATTAAAAATGGGGTTCAGAAGTAAAAAAGGAATCCTCAGCAGAAGAATTACAAATGGCTGAAAGGCACTTGAAAAAGTGCTCAACTTTTTTAGCCATCAGAGAAATTCGAATCAAAACAACTTTGAGATACCACCTTACACCTGTCAGAATGGCTAAGTTCAAAAACACACATGATAGCCTATGCTGGAGAGGATGGGAGCAAGGGGAACACTCCTTCATTGTTGGTGGGAGTGTAAACATATTCTGGAATGCAGAATGGTGGTTTCTCAGAAAACTGGGAATCAGTCTTCCCAAAGACCCAGTAATACCACTTCTGAGTGTATACCCTAAAGATGCACATTCACACTCCAAGGCATTAGCTTAACTATGTTCATAGCAACATTGTTCATAATAGCAAGAACCTGGAAACAACCTAGATGCTCCTCAAAGGAAGAATGGATTAACAGACTGTGGTACATCTACACAATGGAGTACTACTCAGCAGTAACAAAAAATGATATCCTAAAATTTGCAGGCAAATGGATGGATTTGCAGAATATCCTCCTGAGCGAGGTATCTCAAACCCAGAAAGATAAGCAGAGGATGTACTCACTCATTAGTGGACTCTAAACAAACAAACAAAAAAAGCAAAAAGCAAAGCATGTCCAAGCTGCAAACTACAACCACTGAACAGCTTGGGATCTGAAACACCTTGGACTGACTCCTTGGATCCCACTCCCCCCTAGAGGAACACCTGACCCAGTCTGGATGTTAGGGGGAGAAAACTGGATCTGCCAGGAGTGGAGGCTGCACTGAGCAATATTGGGACCTTGGGACCTCCTGCCCATGCTGGGGAGGAGATGGGGAGATGTGGAGAAGAGAGAGGGGGTGGGTGGGGGAGGGGGCCTTGAATAAGGATATATATGGATATAAAATGTGACCTTATTAATCATAAAAAATAAAAAAAAGCCACACAGTAGATCAGAGTACAGAGAAGAGAATTCAGAAATATCTAAGCATAATACTAACTAGAGTGGAGTCTGTGGTAGATTGTCATCTGCAGCCTCTGAGAAGATGACAGCTTGTGTTGACCATAAAGTTGCCAGAATCAAGAGTTCTAGTGGGTATGTTTGTGAAGTAATATCTAGATTAGGTCATATGAGGTAGAAAGACCCAGTACCATTCCCTAGGCCAGAGTCCCAGACTGAGTAAAAAGGAGGAAGCCAGCTGGACTCAAAGATTCACCCATCTCTGTTTCCTGACCAAGGATACAACATGACTAATTTTTTCATCAACTTCCTGTCACTATGCTGTTTCCCAGGACAGACAATAATCTCATACTGTAAGACAACCAAACTTTGCTCCTTCCTTAAGTTGCTTTTGTTAGGCATTTGGTAAGAACAGTGCTAAAGTGTGTAATACAAATGAAAATAATTTTGTCATTTTATTATTAAATTTGTTAAATAGTACATCTTATTTAATACATGCTGTTAGTATAAGGGTGACAGAATATTAGACAGAAAAGTGATATTTGACCCTATAACTTGGTATTCCTCTTCTGGTAGAACTGATTTTAATTTTAAATGTTTAATGTTTTATTTCATTTAGTGTAGATGAGTGTTTTGTCTGCATGTATGTATGTACACTAGTTGTAGGCAGAGATCCAAAAGAGGGCACCAGACACCCTAGGACTGGAGTTTCAGTAATGGTCATCTGCCAAGTGGGTGATGGGTTACTTGGAAAAGCAGCCAGTCATCTCAACCGCTGAGCCACTTGTCAGGCCCCAATAAATATTTTGTAAAGAAAAAGTAAAATTGAAATAAAAAAGTCTTATGCCTAGAAAAGTAGTGAACATGTTTTTTTTTTCCTCATTCACTGAGTAGAGTGAGAGCCCTCACTGTCATCTACAAATCAACCTTAAGAAATCTTTAATTTTGAAGACCTAGAAGCCAAAGAAATGGAGACAGATGGTACTACCCTAGACATGAACTCACTCACTCTGTCTTTGGTGTCTTCTGGAAACCTGACATAGACTGTCAAGACCACATCTGATAACATAAACAGACCAATTGACAAAGATGTTTTTAAAGCTCCGAGAAAAGACTGCTTTCTCTAGCCAAAGACAGGTGATGTAGTCTGGTAAGACAGAAACCTCTTAGACAGGAAGCACTGTGCTCCAGTTAAATATCACACTAGAAAACCCTTGGGCTCCTTTCCCATACTTGTCAGTAAAGAGCAGATGGAGGACACAGACTCCTACCTTCTCTGAGCCCAAGCAAGTCACCATATCCTCAGGTTTGCTGGAAGCAGATGGGAGACTTGTCCTCCATCCACAGTAAGAATACGCCAACCTCCCACTTCCTGGAGGGTGGAGTGACAGGAAGGAAGCATGAAGGGGACATCTGAGAACCTAGCCATTACCTTGAAGTCACTTTACAGACATATTAGAATTATTTGAGACTTGTTGCCAAACAGTCCTCAAAGAATGGTTCAAGAGCAATTCACAAGAACATTCAAAAACAAATAAAAAAAAAGTTCCTGCAAAGGAATAAAATAAAGCCAAGTGGAAATTTTGAACTGAACTGAGAATATGATAGCAAACATCTCAGTTGGGTGGACTTTCAGAAGAAAGAAGGGGACAGAGTAAAGAATGCATGGAGGATGTGCACTGCAATATACTCTGTGGATACAGGAAAGAAGAAAGAATACGCATGTTGGGAAAATATGGACCTGGAGGAACCTGTGAGACTGTGTAAAGGATGATGTAACATTTATATTTGAAAAATAAGTTCTTAATAGAGAAGAAAAAAAGTATTGAAATGTACTGAAATTACCAAAACTGTATCAGTCAAGAACCTAATGGAGCCATAAAAAATCATCACTAAGAAATTCACCTCAAGATTCATATTTTCATGATTTAGAAAATCAGAGGCACAGCCATGGTCCAATGTCGGGTTCTTCTCCTTTTACTTTTATCTGTGGGCTCAAAGAGCTGAACTCAATGATTGTGGGTCTTCCAATTGCATTGGTCTCAGGGGAAAGAAAGGGGCTTTTGGTTTTTTTTTTAACTCTTGAAGGCTACATTTCAAGATGGAAATTACTTCTTTCTCCCATTCTAAGTTAACTTTCTCTTATATATCCTTGAGTCAGATTTGGATCTATGCTGAGAATTCCTTGGAGTTTTCAGCTTTTGTTGGGATTTTCTAAACCAACCTTTCCAGCAGAAAAGGAGATAATTTAATTTTAGAAATTAAATTATATTCTGATGCTCTCTAGTGAAATAAGTCCCTTTCAGTTTTTTTTTAATGAATCAAGTAGCCTGTCCATTAAATAGCAACCAAATCCTGCTGCTATCATTATAAACTGGGCAAGCACCTTAGAAGCAAAGCCAGTGCCCCCTCCGCTGTTGCTCTCCCTAGCTAATGACCAAAGTTTTCAAACAGCCTTTTTGTATCAAGCTGATTTTTCTATGCCAGTTGCTTCCAAGTAAGTTTTCTCATTAAGCATCCAACAATTTTCTTACCATGTGGATAGGTTCCAGCCTTTGTCTGGATATCCATTTTCATTATACAACAAATAAAATTGCAGTAAAAAAATGATGAACTCTCTCCTCATCCAGAGCAGAGTCAAAGGTGAGTGGATACATCCTCCTGGGCCACAGTCCAGAGAATTCCTCTCCGAGATCAGGCTTTCACCCAAGGGTCTGATCTCAGACTCATCCCAGTAGAAGGTGCTAGGCCCTGCCAGGCTGGGTCCCATCTCTAGAACAAACTCTAGAGATGTACTCTAGAACAACATCAGACAAGTACTGAGGGCTTTGAAATTCCATCCCCATCCAGAGCAGAGTCAAAGATTGAACAGACCCCTTCCTCAGAGCAGACAGGAGACACATAAGCCCTCTAGCCACAACTAACTAGGAGCTGACTAGTTGTGAACCACTGAAGCCATGGGCAGACACCAGTGGAAGAATACACATAGCAATATAAAGAGCAACAAGGCAACACCAGAAGAAACTGATGGTTCTACAAGACCTGAACAGAGCAATAAAGAGGAATCAGAAGGAAACAATACCAAACACACCTTTATGAAGATTATTGAAGCCTTCAAAGAGGATATAAAAAATTCACTTAAAGAAATAGAAGAAAATACAAACAAAAAATTGGAAGAGATGAACAAATACTTGAAAGAAAACCAAGAAAAGGAAAACCAAAAAATGAAAGAAACATTACAGGAACTAAAAAGTAAGAAAGAAGCAATAAAAAAGACACAAAATGAGGCAAAGGTGGAAATAGAAATCCTGAAGAAAAGAGGTGGAACTACAGACACAAGCATAACCAACAGAATTCAAGATATGGAAGAGAGAATCTCTGGAGTAGAAGACTCAATAGTGGAAATAGATAACATCAGTTAAAGAAAACACTAAAACCAAAAAAAGTCGTAACACAAAACGTTCAGGAAATCTGGGACACCATGAAAAGACCTAACCTGAGAATAATAGGAATAGAAGAAGGAGAAGAATTTCAGCTCAAAAGCACAGATAATATGTTCAATAAAATCATAGAAGAAAACTTTCCTAACTTAAAGAAGGAGATGCTTATAAAGATATGAGAAGCTTACAGAACACCAAATGAATTTGAGTCTCCCCAAAAAGTCTGCTTGCCACATAATAATCAAGCCACAATAAAATACAGAAAAAAGAAAAAAAATTAAAAGCTGCAAAAGAAAAGGGCCAAATAACCTATAAAGGCAGACCCATTAGAATAAAACCTGACTATTCAATGGAAACAATGAAAGCAAGAAGGTCTTGGTCAGAAGTTATACAGACACTGAAAGAGCATGGCTGTCATCCTAGACTACTGTACCCAGCAAAATTTTCAATCACTATAGATGGAGTAAACAAGATATTTCATGACAAAGTCAGACTTAAACAATACCTATCTACAAATTGGGCAATTCAGAAAGCATTAGAGGGAAAACTCCAACCGTGGCACAGACTCTAAGCACAACAATCAATAAGTGGGACTTCCTGAAACTGAGAAGCTTCGGTAAAGCCAAGGGCACAGTCAGTAAGACAAAACAACAGCCTACAGAATGGGAAAAGATTTTCACCAACCCTACTAGTGACAGAGGACTTATCTCTAATATATAGAGAGAACTCAATAGACTAGAGCCCAAAACCTTGAATTACCCAGTCAAAAAATGGGGCTCAGAACTAAAAAGGGAATTCTCAGCAGAATTATGAATGGTTGAATAGCACTTGAAAAAGTGCTCAACATCTTTAGCCATCAGAGAAATGCAAATCAAAACAACTTGGAGATAGTACCTTATACCTGTCAGATTGGCTAAGATAAAAAGACACAGATGACAGCCTATGCTGGAGAGGTTGAGGAGCAAAGGGAACACTCCTCCATTGTTAGTGGGAGTGTAAGCTGCTTCAGCCACTCTGGAATGCAGTATGGCAATTTCTCAGAAAACTGGGAATCAATCTCCCTAAAGACCCAGCAATACCACTACTAGGCATATACCCTAAAGATGCACATTTGCACCCCAAAGGCATTAGCTCAACTATGTTCATAGCAACATTATTCGTAATAGTAAGAACCTGGAAACAACCTAGATGTCCCTCAACTGAAGAATGGATTAACAAACTGTGGTGCATCTACACAATGGAGTACTACTCAGCAGTAAGAAAAAATGATATCCTAAAATTTGCAGGCAAATGGATGGATTTGGAGAATATCCTCCTGAGCAAGGTCTCACAAAAGATAAACAGGGGATGAAGTCACTCACTGGTGGACTTTAAACAAAAAAATTTAAACATGTCCAAGCTGCAAACCTCAACTACAGAACAGCTTGAGATCTGAAACACCTTGGACAGACACCTTGGAGCCCTTTCCCTCTAGAGAAACACTCAGTCTTGATGTGGGAGTGAGGAAAGCAGATCTGCCTGGAGTGGATGCTGAACTAAGCCACCTTGGGACTTTGGGACCTCCTGCCCTTGCTGGGGAGGAGATGAACTGATGGAGAGAAGAGCGAGTGACTAGGAGGGGTGGGAGGGGGAGCCTGAATATGGTACACATGGATAAAAAAATGTGACTTTTTCCATAATAAAAAATTATACTACAAAAGAAACAACAAACAGTATGTCATTTTCAGAAAAATAAGAAATTAAAGATCATTATGTTAATAGAAAAAAAATAATGCTCCATGTCATTATTAGGGACTTGGTGGTACAAAAAAGACTCATTACAGGTATGACTCTGGCCACTGCCTTAAGGGGATCAGGTGGCCTTGGGCACTTTGGATTACTCTGTCCTCAGAGCTTAGGGCTTCAAGGCCAACTCTTTTTGCACTCCATGGTTGAGTCTCTGGCCTCTCCAATAATAGCTTATCTCTCTGGCCTGATTATCGCTCCAGAAATGCCAAGCCCTAGATCTCTTAATATCAGAGAAAGGAAGGACTTGCCTATTCCTCCTCAGGGAGGAATATTGCTATTATATCAATGAATCAGGATTGGTAGAATTAAATGTTTATAAACTAACTCACCTTTCTGAGGGGGCTGCCGAAAGGAACATTCTTCACTGACTCTAGTTCCCCACCTGGTTCTAGTCCTCCCTAGTGAGTGGGTCTGGCCTTTGATGAACCCACTTTAGGCCATTAGTCTTCTGTTCCTTTTTGCCCTTTGAATCCTTTACCATCTTCCTCTTTGTTGACCAAACAAATTTGACAGGTAAATAACCAAACTTTTAATCGGCTCTTCCTCAAGTGTTATCAGCTGCTCACTTCCAAAGATGATGTCATTTCCTTATTTAGCCTAGGAACATCTTATCTGGACATGGGGACAGTTTCCTGATGCTCTCCAGGAGGATTTCTGGCTTTGGAAAATGCCCTTCTGTGAGCCAGGTGACCTGTATGAGGCAATTGTTCATCTGTGGCTTCTTGATCCAGAGCTTGTTGAATTTTGTATGAGACTCTTCCTCTTCCTCCCTTCTCCCTCCAGAGCTCCACTTCAGTCCCTTTAGACTAATAGCTCTTTTCCATGATCTTTGCCCCTGACCAGCAGGAAGCACAACACTTACATACTCAGCAACCCAATAATAAAACAAAAAGGTGGGAATACAGGGCGCTAACAGGCCCAAACATGGTGCCAGCAGACCCTGTCTTTCCTACCTGCTTTGAAGAACCAGTAGACATTCTTATTTGGCTACTTCCTCATTCCTGAGTCTGACCACCAAGGAACAGTTATCTGTGTACCCTGACTAACATGTCCAGTCAGAACTAACCAACTCATCCTAGCAAGGGCTTCCTCTTTTGCTCCTTAACAATTGCACCTGCTGCTATTTTTGCACAATCCAGAGGTAGCCCACTTATCCTTCCAGGGTAATTATGTCTTTGTGCTGAGAATTTGGTGTCTAGGTGTGTTCTGTGCCACCTCCAAGGACACTTCAATGCTTATATGTTACTGGCTCATTTTATGTTCAATGCAGAATAAATGAATAAAATAATGAACCCCTAAGACTAGATTTTGCAGTGTCACACTACTCTGTCCCTTCCAATAAAATGCTATACCAATAAAATTAGTGGATGAGATGAGAGAAACAGACTTAAGGAATTATCTATTTTGCTGTTCCTACTTTCTATTTTTTAAATGATAGAATTTTCTGAATGTTTAAGAACCAAAAATACACTCAGATATAACCCCCTCATGCCTTATATCAGTAGACTAAGCACATGCAAGCATTATGAAATTCTTGTATATTCAAGCATTTAAGTTCAGTGAAACAGTGAAAATGTGTCCTGTCTTAAAAGTGGGAACAGCTAAGATTTGGGAATTTGGGATAGAAGAAGCTGTAGGTTGTGGCATTGTTTAAACACAATGCATTTTTCTTAGACTCTGGCTTGAGGAAGAGCCCAGATTATGTTTAATTCTACAATGTTTGTTAATTGAAATTTCATTGGTCAGCTACTTCTAGGACATTTCTACTAGCTGTCACATGAGCATTTCAAACACACAGACACACACACAGACACACACAGACACACACACACAGACACACACACACATACACACCACCTTACAGATTCAATCTTTATGCCACTCAATCCTGAATATCATGCACTTCCACATGGCCTTTGCACTTTCATGCATCTGCTTTGCTCCAAGCCTATCAGGGTGAAGAGTGTGAAGAACCCAGCCTTTCCTCATAGCTTCTACCTGATTTAAACCCACTCTTAGTCAATGAGATAAGTCATCTATGTGTGGGCTTTAGAACATCACTTGCCACACAGGAGATGATCAATAGATGGTAACTACTGTGTTTAAGCAATGGGGGCATTCTTATTATTATAAGACAAATTCTTTGCTCATTGAATATTTGATATTTTGATAGATATTCCCTCTTTTTTGTTAAGGTCTAATCTATTTATATCTCAAACTCTTGGTTCTCATGCCTCTGACTCTGTCATTTATTGAGCTTCCACTTTATGTTACATTCTATTTTAGGTCTGGTAAGATGAAGTCCTAGTCCTCAAGGAACTGCCACTGTATCTGGGGAGGTAGAATTGTCTGTTAATAACTATCTCAATGTGTAGTATATGTCAAATATAAGTGCTGCATAAAAGGATAACAAATGCTAAATTCAAGATTGGTGTTGAGAAGAAAATAGTTCACTCCCAAGCTGGTCATACATTGTTGCCTCCTTCATCCTACTTACTCTATTACATTTGTGGTTCCAATGGTTTCCCTTCCATGTATAATTTTTCCTTTACAGTCACTAGCAAATGCCAGGGACTATGTGTTCCAATATGTATACACGTGGAGGTCATTTCTTATCTGAACTGTGACAATCCTCTTCCTCATGTCTTGTTTGTTCCGAATACAGTATAAACTAGGTTTCTGAGTGTGCCACTTACATTAAGGAATTCAAATGGCTCACTGGGACTTTTGACCTTACCCAACTGGATCCTAATCACTGGATGCACACACAAGAGGGTCTGATGTAACACAGTTACAGTCTGTCTAGCTCCATTGTTGTGTCTCAGATATGTATAAACTGATAGCATGGTCATTTCATGGTATTGGATAAGGGGATGATTTTTATTCTGGATATGAGAGAGAACACAGACAGAGACATTTGAAAGAGTCCAGAGCAGAAAGAGAAAGTAGTACATAAACATGACTAGCAGACCGAACCTAGCCAGAAGAGAAGCACGAGCAGAGCAGAGGATGTGGGAGAGAGGAGAGAGAAGGGCAGGATGGAGACAGAGAGAGGAAGACAAAGATAGAGAGAGGCATAGCTGAAATAGGAGGGTGATAGGGAGAATGAGTAGCAGGGTGATGAAGCCTGTGAACTGGGGAAGTGTAAGGTAGAGGAGAAGGTGGGAAGAGCTAGGATGTGTGTAATATGATGTGTAACAGGTACTTGTGATATTGAGGGAGCATACAGGTGTAGCGGGAAATTAGGAACTGTATATGTGAACGATTACGTCATAGCAATGGAGACGAGCTGGGCGTGGTTAACTGAAAAGGATTCCGGAAGTAGACCTTCGAGGGAGGGGACCAGGACAGGAAGTCGTCATTCTCTCATGAGAGTTCCCCGACCGAGTGCGCAGTTCGCTCCAGCTGCCCGGGAGTTCGGACGTACGGCGTGGGGATGAAGAATCTTCCTTAGAAAGGCTCCGGCGCACTGCAAC
>PVIH01001922.1:0-45623 GCA_004025045.1 Sigmodon hispidus
ATTCTCCTGCAAGGTTTAATTTGTTATCATGTAAATATTCCAAAGCAGGCTGCCTTGTGGTTTTGGCCAGCCTTGTGCTATGTTGATAAGATTGATTTACTGCTTAAGATCACTTTACTTTATCCAATTTTTACTGAACTTTTTATGTAAAAAATAAAATCAATTAAAGAACTTGCAATGTGTGTTCCCTAAAAATCAAGTTTGTTTGTATTGTTGTTACTGGAGAGGAAAAGGATTTGGTGGCCACTGCTGGTGGAGTTAGGGATGAGTCAGCGCTACTGTGTTTTTTTATTACAGCTTTGTCCTCCAGGTCCTACTGTGTGTCAGACAGACATCTGCATATACTGATCCTTTTAGGCTTCAGATACTGAGGCAATTTACAGTCATTGCAGAGCGGAGGCAGCATGACCTGAGAGAGAGCTCATTGCCACTGGGTCAATCAAGAGAAGCCAAATATCTTTTCACTGATACCTCCTGGCCAGAGTGTTACTGGTTTTTTTGCCTTCAGACTTCATGTCCTCTAGTCCTAGCTTCCCACTTTGTCACCTTACTCTGGGCCTGGACATTGGAGGGACAGCAGGGGGATGGACATGGGTGCTGGCACTGGTGGGTGAGCATGGATTCTAGATGCAGGCTCAGCAGTGGTGTCTCCTCTTAGTTAGATGGGGCCTGTCTGTTCCTCGGGACAGAGATTAGGAAACGTCCATTTAATTCTTTTTTTTTTTTTAAACTTTATTTTTTTATTATTTATTTATTTATTTGCCTTGGTGTTTGCCTGGAACTGGAACTACAGACAGTTGTTAGCTGCCATGTGGGTCCTGGGAATCGAACCCGGGTCCTCTGGAAGAGCAGACGGTGCTCTTAACCACTGAGCCATTTCTCCAGCCCCGTCGTTCATTTAATTCTTACAACTTTTAGAGGAGACTAAGGCAGAGGAAGCATCACTTAGTTACAGTCGTGTAGTAGAGGGCAGAAATCCTTACTTCATGGTCATACATGCTGTGTAGCAAGCCTTCACTCACTATCTCTGGGGGATGGGCTTCAAATGTGTGTATACGGGTACAGTCCTCACCAATAGCCTATCAGCATATATCTCAGGGCATCTCTGGATTGCTTCCAGCACCTAATACCATGCCTTTGCTATACAAAGCTACTTGGTTGCCAGTCCATGAGTGTAAACCCTGGATATCAAGGGATAACTAATAATCTAAAGTCTTTTTTCCCACAATACTGTAGCCTTCATAACTTTAAAGCAAATTATTAAGTGGACCATAGTTCACTCAACCCTCAACATTTTCTAGTGTGTCTGCCACAGTGTGTGTTCATGGTTTTCCAAGGAAATTGAGGCAGCCTCATATCAAAGTGGTGACTAGCTGTAAAGTTGTAGAAATTTTTGTTATTTTTTTAAACCTACATGTCTTCATCTTCCCCCACACTCTCTCAAGTTCAGATTCCGTAGGTTGGGTTGAAGTCTGGTTTTGCATTATTTTACACTTTTTGCTGACTTGGTCCTTGATGGCCCTGCAGCTGACTGCTGAAGTGGAGTGTAATGTTCCCTGCGTGCTAATCTGAGCCTTCTTTGGATTTTTTCCTTATCCTTGGGTATATAAATGCTTTAGGGTCTTATTAGGATGAAGGTAACATCCCTTCCTACCTCAGCCTCCTGGCCACTGGGATTACAGATGGGAACTACCATGTCTGGCTGACATTTATTTTAACAAGGACAGGCTGTTGATCATCTGGTCAACTATTTCTGAGGAGCAACAGTAGAAGCAGCTTGTGTTAAGCTTTATCTTCACAAAGTAGCCAATGCCAGGCATCTCAGTACACTGAGGGAGTCAGATCTACTTTGGGCTCTATTTCAGCCTGACTGGACCCCAGGTCTTTTCAGTGCGTCTGGATGAACCTAAAGCCATCTAATCCATGTGCACTGGTCCTTCCTAGGCAAGGTCTTCGGCAAAGCGGCTCTAAAGGCAGAGCAACCCAGCTTCCTGCTCCTACTTGAGGATGGGCATGTACATGGAAGTACAGGTAGTTTGGCTCAACTGCCCTGTCCAGAACAGCCTGCTTACCCACTGTATTCAAGCCACATGAGCCGCTGTGGAAACCTGTTTGGAATTCTTTTGTCTGGGTGACAGTCTAGCTTTTGCTTTTTGTAGCACTGGAGAATGAACCTAGCACCTCATGTGTCTTAGACAAGTGCTGTCCCAGTGAGCTATACCCTCAGTTCAGAGTCCCAGTGGTGAGATAATTTTCCTTTTCTTGTCTAAAGATGATGTGA
The DNA here is from genome assembly GCA_004025045.1 of Sigmodon hispidus. Classification (NCBI taxonomy): domain Eukaryota; kingdom Metazoa; phylum Chordata; class Mammalia; order Rodentia; family Cricetidae; genus Sigmodon; species Sigmodon hispidus. The sequence goes on from PVIH01001922.1 coordinate 2,282, forward strand.
GGTCCTCAGCACCTAGCTCACTATAGCTACCTTGCCTCTTGCTTGTCACAGCACAGGTCACACACAAGGGTCCTGTGATGCAGCATGGGAATCTTAGGGATAGGGGACTTATTTTTTTTTTTTTTTAAACTTTATTCATTTATCTATTTGCCTGGAAGTGGAACTACAGACAGTTGTTAGCTGCCATGTGGGTGCTGGGAATCGAACCCGGGTCCTCTGGAAGAGCAGACAGTGCTCTTAACCGCTGAGCCATCTCTCCAGCCCAATAGGGGACTTATTAAACATGCCTCCAGCTAAGCAAAGGAGACTAGAGATCAGGAGGAAATGTGATCTAATGTGATCCAAACACTGAAGGGCAGGAGGGTGAACTCCAGGCTCTGCCTCCATAGCCCATGTACAGAAGCGCCTGCCTACCATCCCAGCTGCTGCTTGAAAAGGGTCCTCCATATCTTATGGACCTCCCCAAGTCCTTTTCTGGGCCTCTTTCACAGCTACTCAGCAGTCTTAGAGGCCCAAGGAGACAAGCAGACTAGAAAACAAGTCAAAGTTGCCTTTAATATGTGATTTAAAAAAAAAAAAAAAAAAAATTAGAAAAAATAGCTGGAGCTAAATAAAGGGAGGCAGAATGGGGATCAGTGGGCAGAGCCATGTCCCACTCTTACCCACCCACCATATTCTGTGTTCCTGTCTTAGGGAGGAGGGTGAAGGGTCATGAAGTGGCTGGATCTCTGTAGAACTTCTGAAGCCAGAAGTACTAAGAAGTCCATGAAGGGGGCCTGAGGCAGCAGGAATGGTAAGGAGTGCCAGGGTAGGCAGCATTACACCACAGAGCAGCCCTCAGCTGGTGATCCCAAAACCTGGACCACATCTTCTCGGCCTATGGCAGTCAAGGCATCCTCTAGCACTCTGAGGGTAGCCCTGCTGCCTTCTTGGGCAGCCCAGTCCCTTAGCAGGGTATAAGCTGGTGTTTGGCCGCGGGCCATGATTTCCACAGCCTCAGCTTGGTAGCCCAGGTGGCCTGCCAGCCCCTGCCAGCCCTTGCCAGGTTCACCCAACATCAAGAGCTGCTCGACCTCCTCCTGCTGCTCCTTCGGAATATGCAGGTAAAGTCTGCATCCAAGATCAGAATGTAGTCCTGGGTGGGTGATACATGATACATTAGTGGGTGGTGGAGTATCACTAAAACATAAGACTACTGACTGAGGAAAACTGCTTACCTTGGCTTGGGATACAGGGCTCCAGACAATGAGGAGAGTCCACGAAGACACTGCTGTCACCATGCCGCTGGTCCCTGTCAGGGTCCCCTAGCTCTACAGTCCGAGCTTTGGCCAACTGTTGTCTTTGCTTATGTGAACGCCAACTGTAGAGAGCAGAAAGTGTTGAGACATGGAGCTGGCTGGGAGTCTGGGTGTGGAGGGCAGTACCCAGACCACCTACCATTTGAAAGCCACATAGGCAAGCAGACCAAGGACCACAGCTGCTAGGAGAGCACAGTAGACGGGAATGATGTTGCTTGAGGCCCCTGGAGGTTCAGGGGGAAATAGGGAGGAGGTGTTGGGGGCCTGGGCTCCTTCAACTCCTCCCCATACTCTTTCCCTGTCCCTATCCTGCCCTTTCAGGGCTGTATCTGTGAAGACAAAAACAAAGTGGTCAGGACAGGGAGCCACAGCAGCCTCACCTAGACCATCTCGGCAGAACATTCCAAAAGCAAGAGCCCACCATGTAGTCAAGGACTGACTAAACATGACATCTGGATTTGGCTAGTCCTGAATGGCTCAGCAGATAGACACATGCCACCAAGCATGACAACCTAAGTTTGGTCCCCCAAGATCCACATGGCAGGAGAAAACGGAGCCCAGATGTTGCTAAGTGGTTAACTGCTTGTTCCATTACAAGACTAAAGTTCTGTTCCCAGCAAACTGGATGGCTCATAACCACCTGTAGCTCAAGCTCCAGGAGTCTGATGCCCTCTTACAGACTCAGTGTGCACCCTCACACATATGCATGTACAGGTACATATGTACACGGAATTAATTTTTAAGTTGACTAGCCCTTTTGCTTGCCACTGTGGATGATGTAGATGTGCCTTGCCATCTTTCAGAGCATCCAGACTTCTGTTCTTGTAATTAATGCCTTCTTCTAAAAACATGGCAAGAATCTATTGTGGAAGCCTTCCTTAACGCCTGTCTCCATGCTCTCTTTGCACTGCCTGTTTACATGGTCCTGGATGGGTCAGCTCCCAGAGTTAAGTGTGAGACCACACTGACGCTTGTTGTTTTCACAGAACCATAAAAATAAAATGTAACAAAGTAAATACTGGTGCTCTCTTCGGCCTTAAGTCTAGTGACCAGTCCTTGTACTCAGTGTAACAGGGCTCAAGGGACTAGAGAGCCTGTGAGTGGACTTGTACATGACCTAATCTACCCCCATCCTGCCTGCTACCTAGGATCTGGGTCAAAGAATACATACATACCTGTGTAGACCACACCTTTGCTGCTGCTGACGTTGTGAAGCATGGCGCTGCTGGCAGGCTCTGTCGGCTGAACTGCCTCTTGGTGAAGGCGAGTTGTGCACAGCACTGAGCTGAAGGAGCTCAAAGACTGCTTTTCTGAGTCCAGGAGGAATTCTGTACAGGATATGAGATCCTCAGATGTCAGAAGTCCCTTTGGCAGCTTGTCCCATTATAGCTCACTTCATCCTGATGTGTGCCAGGACTGGAACTATGTGACTGAGCTAGCCCCAATAGCTAAAGCCCGTGGGTAGGGTCCAGCTCAGGAAAGAAACCATCATATCTCAAAGACCTTGGCAAACATCTGGGCTGAGTCCAGGGATGTTAAAAGGAGAGTAAAGATATATAAGCACTGTTCCTCTATCTCAGGCTGAAGCATCCTGAGGGGCCAGTGAAAGCCTTATGCTCTTACTTATCTGCCCAAACCTGACATCCTAAGGTCTCAAGACAAGACCTCCTGTACTGACTAGGCTTGAAGTCTTTGCTCCAAGCCTGTGTCCAGTCCTTTTCCACCAGGCGCTGAGTGAAAGGATTCCTGAGTGGGCTCATCGAGGTCACAGGGCGTGTAGATCCAGAGGCCTTAAGGTTAGTCTTTTCTCATTTGGAAATTCAGCGAGGGCCTGAAGTGGAACACCAGGGCCACACAGTCCAACCCTACAGTAGTAAATCTGCTGAGATCCATTTCCTGCACACCGAGGAGAGGCTCCAGATTTGGAAGGAGAGCCTGAAGAGACTCAGAAAGGCCCTCCAGGTCTCTAACCGTTACTGCTGCATAACCAAAGGCCTACCACATGTGGCTGTGGTATGGCTGTCAGCAGTCCAGTGCTGTAGCTAGGTAAGCCTCGGAGGTGGGTGACCCCTTTACGGACTATGTACCTTTGTGTCACTTACCACTTTACGAGCGGGGGGCTTCCGGTATCCTAGTTGGTGGGTGGGCCAATAAACCAGTGGCAGCAGACAGGCCGTGGAATCTACTCCACCTATCCTGAGCTGCTGGCACTCCTCCAGGCCTCTTCTCTACCCATCTCCAAGCACCGAATGCGAAGAAACAATTTAACAACCCCCGCAGGCCTATGCACAGCCCAGCACAGACGCTGGTACCCGAAGGATCAGAGCCCTCTAGTTGGAAGACAGAGGAAGTTCTGACCCCTTCCACCTAACAAGAACCCAGCTCGTCACTCCCACCCCTCCTGACCTTCGGCGGCCACCCATCCAAGGGTGCCACGATCCACTCAGCTAGGAAGACGGCGGGAGTCCCCGGAGAGGGCAGGTTCCGGTCTGCCCAAGAAAGAGTGAGCCAAGGCTAGGGGCGGGCCAATGGTGGGGTGGTGGTGGTAGAGTGGGGCGCAGGACAATGAAGAGGCGGGGCTGAGCTCGAGGGCGCGGCCTCGCCCCCGCCCCACGCCGCCGATGAGCACGGAAGCTGCCAGCAGCCTGCTTGGCAGGGCGCGCCAATGGCATGCAGGAGCCACACACGATGGACTAGGAGAGCCGAGATCCAGGCCAGGAAATGGCTGGCTATCTGGAGGCCAGCCTGCCCAGGAAGGATGACATGCCAGGCCACAGGGTGACGGGGACTGGTGGCCACAGAAGGCCGAGAAAGAGGGCACACGTGCACTCAAGAAACCAAGCGGCTACAAAACTAGGCCAAGTTTATTGCTGAGGAATGGGCAGCGAGTAACCTTTAGGGATTAAGGCCACAGGTGGTCTTTGTGCTTCACTGGATCGTGGGATAGGAAAGTAGGAATTCCACCCCACCCACCCCACCCCACCCCACCCCAGATTGTGCAAAATATGCAGCTGCGGCCCGAGGCCAGCGCTGGGTCTCCCCCCCCCTCAGCCGGCGAGGGGCGGGACTTCCTGGTGATGCCATCTACCAATCCCTGAGCTGGAGGAGGCGGGCCCCGCCCACCCCCTGGTGCAGCAGTCTCGTGGGCACGACATCATGCTCGGGCGGGGCCTGAGCACCTAGACACCAGGTTCAGCGAACCTCGCCAGGATTGTACTCGGTCTCTCCAGAAGACACCTGGGAGATGCGCCTCGAGGAGCGCCACAGCTTCCGCGCGAACTGGCTGCTGCGCACCTGGCCAAAATAGGGATGGGATGGGATGGGATGGGATGCGGTGAGCCAAGCTGCTGCTCCCCACGCGATTTGATTCGATGTCCTGCCTGGCTTCTCTTGTCCTCACCTCAGAAGGCTGCCCAGCGCCCACAACGATCAGTTTGCCATCCTCCAGGCCCACCAGCACATGGCTATGCTCCTTGGTCACAGACACGCTTCGAACTGGCACTTTCATGGGCAGAGGAGGCACAGCAGGCCGTAATCTAGAGCAAGGAAGTGGATATACATCAAGTCAGAACCGCAGGAAGGCCTTCAACACAGCCCGCGTATCTACTTTGTCCTCATTTGAAGGCTGGCTAAACGGAATCCTGATTCATAAGACTCCCACACTGGGAAGCTGAGGGAGGTCCAGGGCAAGAATCTCATGGGTAAGAACACACCTAGAAGAATGTGCTACTGCACAGAGTGCACTCACTCCCTATGGAGCCTGTGCCAACAACTGCCACCTAGAGGGGCCATGAGCTGAAAGTGGGGCTCACTTGTTAAGATGGAGGATGTGGAGAGAGCACTGAATGGTGCCCAGCAGAACGAAGTCTCCCGCCACTGTCAGGGCTGCAGGCTGCTCTGTCAGAGGCAATGAAGCCCGCAACCTCCCATTTACTGAGTACAAGTGCAAGGAGTGGGCAACCTGGAAGAAATGGGAACATCAGCAACTGCCCCCCCATTCCAACTGCCCCCATGTATCTGTTGGGTATCCTGTCCCCGTACCTGGGCCCCGGGACGTTCACAAGCAGAGCTCTGTACAACAATCTGGCCTTCAGACCCCAGTGCCAGATGTGACACAGGTCCAGGCAGTGTGGCACCTGGAGGCCTTAATGCTGCCACAAACTGACCTCGGCGTATCGTGTGTATGATCACAGTTCCATCCTATGGGAGGCAGATGCGAGTGCTAAGCAGAGAGATAAAGGCTCTGGGGACAGTGTCTCAGCAAATAGCCTCCCAGAGCACATGTACACACACCTCGGATCCAGACACAGCCATATCAAGTTCAGTGCTGATGGCCACACAGCTCACTGCAGCCTCATGTCCGTATAAAACCTGTACAGGTTTTGGTGCCAGCCCTACTGAAAGACCACCCTGTGGGAAGCCAGGGTTAGCTTAAGACTCAGGCAAGTAAAACTTTATCCAAGCCAGAGCGTTGGAGGATAATGGAGCCCCAGACTTGTAAAGGGAATGAATGACGGGGTGGGGTGGGGGGCAGCCCTGAGGGGTAGATGGGGCGACAGGGACATGCACACCTGCTGAAGAAGACGCCACACCATGCACGTGGTGTCCCGGGAGCCTGAGATAAGGTAGATGCCACAGGTGTCCAGTGCAAGGCAGGTCACTATATCTGCACAGGAGAAGTGAACATAATAGAGCTCTCGTACCCTTCTAGATGTGGAAGTCCATTCCACATCTGTCTCTTCTCCCTGGAACCAGGGCTGCTCATACCAAGGTGTCGGCTTAGCTGACTCAACAATTTGCCACGGGGTAGTCCAGTTACACGCAGGCTGCCATCCCAGTGCCCACCACTGAAGAGCAGCTTTCCATCAGGGGTCACTGCCAGCGCTTGCCCACTCATGCTGCTGCCTGGCACCCAGGGCCCACTCAGTAGTTTTTGCATCCTAAGTTAATGGGAGGAGGGCAGGTGAGGCTGGGCCACAGGGGAGAGATCTAGGCTAACAGGGAGCTTGGCCAGACCTCTCCCTGCAGTTGGCCCGGTGATGGGAGTTACACCAGGTGGGGAGATGGTTCAAGGTGTAGGTCATTTACAGCCCACCCCTATCCATAGCTCTGTCTTACTTGGGGTTCCCCATGCTGGGATCTTTGCTGAAGGTGAAGTAGTTATTGATATTTCGGTCATAGGGCAGCCAGCTATGAGTGCCCAGCAGCCCATTGGCACTCACGGTCACCTGTTGGTAAGAGTGTGCTATGGTGGTTTACAGGTAAAGGCAGGTGGGATGAGCTAAGGCAAACGCTGCCCAGCACACTTACCAACAGGTCTGAGCCCTGGGTGATGAAGGAGTGGGACTGCCGGTGGGGTGCCAGAGCTAACAATAGGGGTACGCCTTCACTGACAACCTGCAGAGAGATGTGGAGGGCTGAGTCTTCTCGATGGGTACCCTGGGGCACAGAGTTATCATTTAGAGAAGCTGAGTCCTAGGAGCATGTGACAGCAGTGGGTATGGGGAAGGGCATCACAGAAAGGGCAGAAGACCCCAGATCAAGCTTGATCTCAGCCTTGATCCTCACATCCTGTTACTCCTCGGCCTCCGCCCAATGACAGGAGGGAAAGAGGAGCTGTAGAGAGATGTAGGGATGCAGGAAGGGTGCAAGGCCGGTTCCCTCCATCCCAGCCCCACTGTGGTTCTCGGCAACTGTTCGGAAGTCACCGTTTGTCCTGGTCCTCCTCTAGTCTAGTCTCATGACTACAAGATGCCCTGAAGTCAGATCCGGCCCATCTGGCCCCACAAGTGGGCAAGACAGTGAGTGCAGTTAGACCCACCCTCTCACAAAAGCAGCTAAGTCCCTGCCCTCTTCACCTCAGCAAAGAAGGCCTTGAGCTGGTCCAGGTTCTGGAAGATGCTAGGTGAGTTAGTGTCCAGACGAGTAAGGCGATTGGCTGCTTCCTCAGCTGAGAGCCTGGGTGGATGTGGCTCCTGTACACAAGAGCCAGGCAGCACCATGACATGAGTGTTCTTGTTTCGTTTTGTGTTTTTTTCCAGACAGGGTTTCTCTGTGTAACCCTGGCTGTTCTGAAACTCGCTTTGTAGACCAGGCTGGACTCGAACTCAGAGATCCACTTGCCTCTGCCTCCTGAGTGCTGGGATTAAAGGTGTGCAGCACCACCACTTGGCTGACACGATGTTCCAGAGCACTGTATTTCAAGCAGCTCTTACCTTTAGCAGCTGACAGGGAGTCTGCCCAAAGTTGCTAATGATGCCTTCCAGAGCCTTCCTTTCCCGTTCATCTGCCACATGGTCCAGGTCTACGGCCCCTGAGAGGGAGGCAAAGCAGCCAGAACGCCTTCAGTGTCCTCTGCATTGCCACTGTCTATGCCCTGGTCCCCTTATGTGTAGCACCATGCCAACCTTCATAGGTGCAGTAATAGAAGACATTGAGGGCCTCCTCAGCTGCCGGACCCCTCTGCTTATAGCCAAAGATGAGGTCAATCCATTCGTGCAGGTGGCTGGACACATACTCCGACTCCTGAGGGTAGAAAGTGGCCGTCAATGCTGAGCTGTGAGCCTATTACGACTCTCCCCTCTGGCTGCCTGTCTGTGTGCGGTCACCTCCTCACCAGAGCCTGGCGGTGCTGTTGGATGAAATCCTCTGGACAGCTAGCCCACGGGGGCAGCACCACATCACCCACCTTCTCATTGGTCAACTGGAGGCAGCCCAGGTCAAAACCTAGCAGAGGAAAAGATTAGCAGTATCCCTGCATGTCCCTGGCTACCCCGTCTGGGCACTCATGCCCAGGCCCCTCTCCCACAGCCAGTGCCTTGCATGCTACCATTCTGGTTCTCTAGGAAGTCGGGGAAGTAGAAGAACTCGGGGATGAGCTCCTTCACATCAGCAGGGCTCTCTAGGCGTGCCTGCCAAGCTGCTGCCACAGAGTGGAATTGCCGGTCAGAGCAATCGAAGCTGGTGGAGGGACACAGCCAAGGTCAGAGATAAACACAGATATAGAAGAGGCTGCCAGGAAGACTGTGTCCCCCGCCCCAACCTCCTGCCACCCCTGGGCGCACCGGCCACTCTGTAGCTGGACGTGCAGGGAGGTGAAGGGTTCTACGCGGATGAGGTAGTGCATCACACCTGCTGCATTGGAATAGTGGGTTCCATAGTGGAACTTGTCGATTGTACCTGCTGGGTCCTCAAAGCTCTCGTATCTGAAGCCATGGGCAACAGAAGTCAGCAGAAGCCCATTGCCCACCCATCCCCAGCCCACTGAGCCCTGCCCTGCCCACATGCTCACTTCTCCCTCACGAGCTGGGCATGCTTGGGGTTCACCACACCGATGGGTTTGGAAAGGTCCCGGAAGACACCTGGATTGCTGAGGTCCAAGACTGGGGACACGTAGTCCTGCAAGACCCAGGGGAACTGGCCGCCCACCCAGGGAAGAAGCTGTATGAAGACCCTGATGGCTTTCCAGCCCACCCTGGCCTGCCCTCAACACTCAGGACGATGGGTGGAACCTGCTAGCAATAGCACTTGGAAGGGCTGCAGGAGCACAGATGGTCTACAACAGACACTCCTTCCGGGGAGACCAGGACCCAGCAGGAAGAAAAGAGGGCAGGGGAGTAAGGCCGTGGCAGGGAACAGAGGCTAGATCTTAGTCACAGGGAAACTATTCAGAGACTGCTTAGGGCCTGGCCCATTAGCTGTCACTAACAGAGCAGAAGGCAGGGGGATGTATACAGAGTGGGGCTCTCACCACGGGGTACTGAGACAGGTCGTTATAGGTGCGCCCTGCAATTGTGTTGAGCTGCATCAAGTATTCAAAGTTGGATATCTCTCGCTGCACCCATTTCTGGAGGACAGGATAGCAAAGGATGAGCAGTGAGCATCCTACTTAACAAAGTTCCTACCTCACATTCTACACAAACATACCTAGGACATACCTGAGTAAGTCCTGAGGCACGAAGCATCTCCTGGGGGGAGCGGCTGCTTAGGTAGCCTTGGGTGTGTGGCCGTAAGCGCAGGAGCCACGAGTATACTTGGTTCCGTACCTGGGTGTGAGGTGGGCTGGGGTAGGGCTGGGGCCTGGGAGCCTGGCAAGGAGACGAAGCTGAGGACCCAGACACCTTGCATGGGAAGTTGAGGAAGTAGTTGGACTGGTCAATGAAGAAGAGCTCAAGGGCTGACCGCCTCAGGTTGAAACGCCGCAGATGGACTTCACGCAGCTGGGCCAAGGGGCGCCGGAAATCATGGCCAATGCCTGCAGGATCAACAGTAAGTATAGACCCAGTCCAGACCTTGGCCCTTCTCTGCCATCCACCAGAACACACCTTCCTCAGTCTCCACACGTTCTGTACTGCCATCGTAGAAATACACATGCTGCGTGGTGACCTCTAACAGTCCTGGGACCACGGCCACCACTGTGACAAGCTGGCACTCAGCTGACAACACCAGCTTCTCACGCTGCTCATCCAGCTCCGTTGCCTCCATCCTGCGGGTCAGCACACAGCTCAGCTAGCGATGCTAGCATCCCCTCTTGACAAGTGCCAATGAGTCATGACGTCATGATGGAGAGGAGTCGCCCAGGGCCTGCTACTCACTGACCTGTGACCCAGTTGAACTTCAAAGTCTCTCTTGCTACCCTACTTCTCCCCATACACCTCTGCCCTGGTCTCCACACTGTTCTTTTTTTTCTCAGTTTTGCTTAGAGGTGCTTAGTGACTAAAAACCACCCAAGCACCTACCCTTTTAAGTAAGTTGAAAATGTTGGGTTAGAAAGTCCCTTCTGTGTACTCAAGTTGGACAGTAAAAGATGAGGACTCAGATGCTGTCCTATGGAAGGCATACATCCCAGAGCAGCCCTAGCCCACCACTCACAGGGTCTCCAGCACAGCCAGTTCATCCTCCCCTAACTGGTCTTCAAGCAGCTCCTCTGCAGGGGTGCTGATTTTGGCCTCTTTGGTCACTGCCAAAGGCAGTGAGGCCTCGTCAGTGGGTGTCATAGGAGCTTCACCTGCAAGAGGCCAATCAGACTTAATTAGAGCAAGGCATGATGGGAAATACCAGGTAGGTGGACCAAGCATAACATACTCACCTAAATTGTCACGTAGGGCACTGGCTTCTAAGTGAGGGTCAAAGTGATGATTGGGTACCAGTTTTAGCCGCATACGTGAGTATGTCTCTGCACTAGACAGCTTCCAGTGGGGGGTTGGAGGAACCCTGCAGATATGTCACCAAGAATTGTCAAGGGCCAGCAAGAGGTTACAGGGCTCCCACTTGGAAGACAGCTGGGTTCGTTTGTTTTGTAAGGCAGGGTTTCTCTGTGCAGCCTTGGCTGTCCTGGAACTCCTTCTGTAGACCAGGCTGGCCTCATGCCTCCAAAGTGCTGGAATTATAGGTGTGTAAGGCTGCTGACACCCCCAGCCCCTGCTTTGGCTAAGACTGCTGTTGTCATTCATGTTGCATTATTCTATTTAAGACTTTGAACAAAGACCCAAAGGCAATCTGGCATAAAGTCATTCCCTTTGTACCAAACTCAGCTCGTCGCTCAAAGCTCAGCCCACCTTAGTGCCCAGGCCCCACAGGGGCTGGAAAGCTGGCGCCACAGTGCCCCCCAGTGTAGCAAGGCCGTGGAGTGCTGCGCTGCCTGCTGCTTTAGCACTGCTGCATAACGCAGTCCCTCCAGGCGAGCCCGGCGCTGGCCAGGTTCTAGGACAAGCTCCTGTGGTAAGAAGAATAAATAGGTCAACCCTACTGGCTGATGTTTTTCAGACCCAGTCTCTACCCTGCCCTATTAGCTGTCTCCCAAGCATATTGGTGAGGTAGCACACTGTCCCCAATTCTGGGCTTCACACCTGAAAGACCCTTCGACTCTGGATGCGTTCCCACTGATGTCGCTGCCCATTGCTCATAAGTGTGTCATAGCAGGCATTCCAGAAGCCAGACATGAGGTCATGGCTCTTAGCATATGTGTCCATTTCAAACTTAGACATGGTGGGCTGTACCTGGAGGATTAATGGGGAGAGACCACTGCTTGAGATGTGCCCTAGTCCCCGTTCCTCTTCCTTAATCCCCACTTCCTTTAGGCACCTGCTTGTCAATGAAGTGGCGCCATTCAGGTGTGGCACAAAAAGCCTGGAAGTCCTCAAAGAAGGTGGGGCTTCCATTGGTGGGTGGTAAGGAGGGCAGCCCCCATTGCAGTCCCAGGGGCCCATAAGCACGGTCTAGCAGCGTGCGGACCAGTGGCACCAACCACGAACAGCGCTCAGAGGCTGCCACAGCTGTAGATGGAGGCTGTGGATGCTCAGTCTCAGAGGAAGAGGTGTTCAGTGCCCGGCTGAGTGCAGCTTCCAGCTTGGAGAGAACGTAGCAAGCCTCTTCACGGCGGGCTGGCACTGCAGTCTGTAGTAGTGTATGCAGCTTCACATAGGCCTGGGCATGCAGCTGTAGGTGCAAGGCAAGGAGGGTATCAGCAATTGCTATACCTCCACCAGCTCTACCTCCACCTCCATTGCCCACCTGCATGCTCACCTGTGGATCCTCCAGCAAGATGTAGCCAAGCACAAGACGCAAGCCAATCTGAGCCATCTCACGGAGGTATGCTGTGCTATTGGCTAGATGTGGCCAGGCGCCCAGGCGATCAAGGAGGTTACAAACACCTTCAAAGAGCTGCCACATAGAACATTTCCAGCATGTTACCACACCAAGCCAGGAATATACATATACAGGAAGAAGGCAAGGTAAAGTTTGGGCTGGAGGTTAGGTAAGGCTTGAGGCAAGGTCACCGCCCTCATGGCCTGACCAATCCTGCACAGTGTACCCAGCCATCTTTAACATTGTCATCCACTCCCAACCTTGACTTGACTACACATGCCTATAGATGTCGACGCTGATGGACGCTCGCCCACCTCCCAGACTAGATATCCCAGCTTCTTAAGGACACAAGAGTGCACGTGGCTTGCACCCCTCTGAATGGTCACACCTTTTCACTCCATAGCTCCTGATTACCATGGCCCTCAGCACACAGGAAATCCTGCAGCAGACGTAGCAGCCACAGTGCCTGCTGGGTAAGGTTGGCCAGGCCTCCTGGGGGAGCCTCCTTGATGTCTGTCAGGGCTGATTCCAGCATCATCTCTAGGAGACTGGCCAAGAGAAAGACTTAGTATTTAACTCATACTTCCTCTGGCTCCTAGGCTCCCAGAGACTCATCACCTTCCCAAATCATCTCTCTTACCTGCGTTTGATGCAGTCTGGTGGGCGCACAAGTGTAGCTGAGGCCCCCAGCTGGGTAAGTACTGAGAAAACCTGGCCACGCTCCCGCCAAGCAGCCTCATCACTGCCCTCCACGCCCCGCCATGTCACTGAGAACAGCACATTTGTGAGCAAGTTGCACAGTTCCTCTTCAGGGGTTTGCTGTGGGCACAGGAGGGTGGTGAAGGCCACAGGCTGGGAGGGGAGGGCAATCTCTGCTTGGCACCCTTGTCTACCCACTCACAGGAATGGTAAGAGGCAGCATTTGGCAAACAGCCAGACTGGCACCAAAGCCTTAGAAAAATGGCCTAGGGGCTTCAGCTACTGTCTGAACTCTGGGAAGAAACCTGGGGTCCTGATCAACCCTGAAGAGGAGGAGATAGACATAAAGCGTTACCCTGAGTCTTCAAGGCTGCCTAGGGATTTTCGAGGAGAACTTCATAGTTAAGAGCACTGGCTAGTCCTCTAGAAGAGACAGGCTGTCCCCAGACCCTATAAAGACCGGGCCTTATGTGGCTGCTCTCCTCTACTGTGACTCAACACAGCTACATGTGAGAACATCAGTCCTGGTTTCAGGCACATCTTTGGAGAGGGCACAGTACCTACCCTGAGGCATCATCTCCAGACACAATGCAATGTCACAAGGTAGCCCCATCTCACCTGGGGGTTGCTCGTGTTAGAGGTGTCATCTCCACTGACGGTGGGTTCTAGCAGGCTGCCATCCTCTAGCACATTGGAGAGACTGGAGCTGTGGCGGCCTTGGGCGGTAGGGAAAGGCCGTGGCCCATCCAGTGGGGAAGGTGTGCCAGGCTGGCTGGCTGGGGTAATAGTCCCGCTGCTGCCACCAGCAGTATTGCCCGAGCCAACACTAGCCCTTTCCAAGCCCAGGTCAAAGGGTGTACTGAATGGGGAGAGGGCATGGTAAAAGGGCTCAGGGTCAGAGCAAGGGGACTCTGAGGGTAGGAAGACATCACAAGAGTCAGCGGGCAACTCAGTGGGCAGCGCGGACAGGGCTGGCTCCAGGGAGGTGGGCAGCTCTGGGAGAAAGCGTGATGGACTGCTGTTTGTGGCAGCCTCCAGGACATACAGGCGGGTGAGCACATCCTGCCAACCAGCTTGTCGGGCCAGCAGCCGCACCACTTCTGGCTGTCCATAGATGAGGTGAAAGAGCTGCCGAACCAGGACCCAGCAAATTAGAGGCCATCTGATTGCTTCCCTAGACCCTCATCCCAAGGTCTCAACAGTGGAGGCTTCCGAAGACAGCCCCACCCCAGAGCCAGCCTTTTCCTGTCAAACTTTTCTCTCACTCACTTGACGACAGATGTCTAGGCGGACACTGAGGTCAGCCTGGAGGGACAGCTGCACCACAGCCAACAAGTCTGAGAGATTCAGGTGATCCGGGGATACAACCTGAGGGACTGACACAGTAGGAGAGGACTATCTCAATCCTGTCCCCTGTGGGAACACGCCCTCTTCCCACCAGTCCAATGCCCCGATAGACAGATAGATAGATGCTGCCTCCTCTGCCTGCTCTGCTGTTTGCTTTGATCTGATCTGCCTCTTGGTCCCAACCACATCATACCTGCTCCCAGAAACAGCTTGTAGAGGCCCTGGCAGAGCTGGGGAGAGATGGTACCCTCGGGCAAGCTGGCAACAAGACCCTGGAGACCACAGCCTCGCAGCCGGAGCCTTTGGCGGTTCCGCTCAGGTAACCGTTCATTCTGTTGCAGTCTTCGCAAGATCTGTGTGATGATGATCGAGGGGCTATCATCACAGAGGCTTAATGTAGGAGGAGTCACTACACAGGCATGTGGGTCCAGAAGAGGCTTGCGGAAGTGGCTCTATTCATGTGCAGTGTTCAGCCCAGCACCTCAGAGAATGGGATTATGAGGTCAAGAGTGGGTGGGCTGGGTATACCTTGCAGACTCTGTCAGTCAAAAGGGGCAGTGATCTTGGCCGCACTAGCAGGGTGAACAGAACTTCGAGGTTCCCTGGCTCTAAGAGGAAGATGGCCAAGAGCTCTTGTGCTGGAGAACCCTGAAGCAGGGCCAGCAACAGGTCCAGTGTGCCCACCGCCTGAGGATACAGAATGTCACTCTAGGTTGGGTTCCCCATCTGGCTCATATTCCTCTCACCCAAGCCTCACCCTCCACAACCTCCTGCCTACCTGGCCATCATCACTGGTGGCTGCCAAAAAGCTCAACACAACCTGTATATCATCCACCGAGAAGTTCCGAACCAGTAACTCACGTGCCAGACCCAAAAGGGAAGTCTGTACTGTGCGCAGATCATCGTCCGCAAGGGGGCGCTCTCGCTGCGGACTAGTGGGTCCGGCAAGTACAGCCAGCAGGTCCAAGAGACAAGAACAGGGCAAGTGGGCAGATGAGCTGGGGCAACATGCCATGCTGTCTCCAATACCAGGCACTACTGTGCCAGGCCCCAAAACCACCTTGTCCCACCAGCCTAACCTGTAGTGTGTGCGCAGAGCATCAAGGATGAACTGGACTCCATACTTCTTCCGAAGTTTCTGTCTGTGCTCACGAACTATGCTGGACATGTACTGGATGTGACCTGAGTGAACAACAGCAGAAGCTTCCTCTAGGGCACGGACATGCCTCTGTCACACTTCCCAGGCACCCCAGGGCAGAGCTCTGACAGGTCAGATGTGTCCCCTCAGATTATCTAGAGCAAGGCTGTGACTTATCACCTGTAGCCTCTTTGCCAAGCCCCTCACCTACCCAGGCGCACAGCAAAGTCACTAAGGGCCCAGAGGTGGAAATTGAAGAGTAAGTGTTGGTAGAGCAAGTAGAGGAGGGGCCCGCTGCTCTCAGCAGCCATCTGCTCCATCAGCAGCTGGGCAGACATGAGCACGTTCATATCCATGGCCCAGCTGGGGACCTGAGGGAAGAAGAAGAAGAAGAAGAAGAAGCTGGCTGAGATGTCAGAGCCTGCCTAGCTGCTGTCCCAGCTGCTCAGTTTCCAGTTTTCCCAGCGGCAGACATGAACCATCATCCTTGCTCATAGCCTTTCAGGGCTGCAGCCATGTCTAAAATACGAGCTTCCCACCCGGATTATGGCTCAGCTGCCTGACACAGCCTGAACCACCTTCCCACCTACATCCTCACAACCAAATCTGCCCTTTCGGGTGCCACTATCCAGAAGGTCCTGCCCTGTCTCTCCCCCACTGCTCAGTAGGTCTCACCTTGCGCAGGAGGGCCCCTATGATGGCAGGCCCCTGGCACTGCACCAGGCTCTCCTGATTCACAGGGTGGCCCTGCAGGAAGTTCCGAAGCATCAGGAGAAAGGCAGCCACTGCATTCTTCTCCATCCGTTCCTCTGCCAACCACCAGGAGGAGAATAGAAGTTAGTCACGGGCATGCCAGATGCCACTACCGCGGACACACACACACACACCACTACCACCACCACCACCACCCCCATACCAAGACTTTCTCCCCCAATCCAGGCATGAAGGACTCACCTGAAGACTTGCCCAGAGGGAGAAGTAGGCCCTGAGTGTTATGGCTTGAGGTCAGTTCGGGTCCCACAAGGTCATGCGTTTCACCTGGACCTGCCTCAGCCTCTTGGGGCTGTACAGCTACTCGTTCCAGCAAGGGCAGCAGGGCACCCATGCCCCCTACACAATTCACCACATCCTGGGAGGAGAGGCCAGCGATGAGAGGCCAGCTCCCTACCACCATGTTGTCTAGAAGCCTGGACTCAAAGTATGGGTCTCTTGAAGTGGAATCTGGAACACTGCCAGGTCTCACACTGTTCCCAGTTGGCCCCGTGTACACTGTACACTGTACACACGAACCTTGACATCCCATGTCTCCACCCTATGTCCCGTCAGGCGGCCGTCCAGCCCATGGCCAGGGGACAGGTCCAGGCAGATGTTGTTCTTACAGGCCTGGATCAAATGGAGAAGGGGTGACAAACTGAGAGAAGGGTCTTGAGGGCTGAGCCAGGGTAGTGACTGCTCCCTAATCCCCAAATACCTGAGGTGAGTAATGGAGGAGCAACTTGGCACCAAGCTCATGGAGTTCGCCCTCAGGCTTGAAGGGTGCTGGCTCATTGGGCCCTGGAGAGAAAAGGCCAAGCCTTTAAGACCCCAGGGCCTCTGGCCATCTCCACTCACAGCTTCCTTCCTCCCTGACTGCCCAGGGGACTCCTCCTAGGGCTGCCACCCTCCCCTCAGGCACTCTGCAAATCTGATGCTCAGGAACTGGGAATGGGGTAGAGGCTGAGCCTTGGGCAGGAGAATGACAGACAATGGGTGATACATACCCAGGACACACAGGACCCGCAGGGCAGATGCCTGCAGGGCTTCATGGAAGATGGCCACAGTCCCTAGCTCACCCTCCAGAGATGTGGGGGTTCCCCACCGAGTGTCCTGGGTGCCTGCAAGGGTGGAGCTGATGCTGCCCTCCTGCAGAGGGGCCCCCAGCCCAGGCCCCCAGCCCAGGCCTGCGGAGGCGGGGACTGACTGGGAGCGGGTAAGGGAGGGGTGAATGTGAGGCAAGGCAGTAGGGAGCCCTGTGGTGGTCGTCGTTGTACGGTGCCCAGCAGAACCAATACAGCAGGAGGAGAAAGGCTGCAGGGTCAGGATTGGGAGACTGATCAGTCCTAGCAAAGCCTGGGGTTCCACCTATATCCAGCTTATGATGATTCCCAGAGTGGCGCAGGCTAAAGATACACAGGGGTTCCAGTCCACACTGAGCCCTCCAACGGGTTGACCCAAGGCCTCCCAAACCCTGCCTGGCTCACCTCACTGAGGGAGGGGAAGCGAAGAGGTGCTGTCTTCACTAGATGACCGTCTTTGAAGACATTGACCAGGTTCTGACTGAAGGGTCGGCGCCCAGGCACATGTACAATGGCCACACAGTGCTGCAGGAGAAGCCATGGTGTCTCAAGCTGTACTTGAGCCTTGGTGTTCCCCATCCCACGCTGGGCCATGTGACAAGGGTGGGGACTCACCCAGGCAGAATCAGCAAAGGACACTTCGGGCAAGCTTAAGGTTATGTATTCTTTCCGTGTGCACACGGCTACCACCAGGGTCCCAGCTGCCGTGAAGAAGGCCTCAAACCCTGAGCCATTGCTGGTGAAGAAACTGGAAGCACAGTTCGGTTATGCCTGCTTCTTCCTATTCACCCTGGCAGTAGGTCCCTAGCCCTTGGCAGTTACCCACCTGTACAGCTGTTTTCGCTGGAGGGGTCGGCTGGGAGCTGAGGTAGGAGCCGTTTCTGTGGAGTGCAGACAGAGCCAGGCATGGAAGGTAAAGCCGGGTCCTGGCCATCGCTGCACAGGTGGTACCATGATGCCCGCCATGCTAGGTATGAGGTCAAAGTAGTGCAGGGCGCGTGCAGGACCCCGGTGCCGGGCCATGCCTGACAGGGCTCGGATGATGGCACCTGCATGTCGAGCCTTCTGGGATTCAGTTCCATCTGAATCTGAGTCCAGCCCTGGTGGGGGGCGCAGCAGGCGACGAAGCTCCAAGGGCCTTAGAGACACTCGGCCCAGAGCTTGCAGCAATGCTAAGAGCTGCTCCTGGCAGCGGGATCCCAGGGCTACCCCTGTGCCAAGTGTCTCTAGCAGGTAGCCCACCAGGCCTGCTTGTACACAGGTGGCACGGCTGGCAGGGCAGCTGTCACAAAGCCACCAGAGGCGTTGTGCCAGGAAGAGGCGCAGCTCAGCTGTGGGCAATGCTGGTAGCCACTGCATTAGCACCAGCACGGGCTGTTCATTGCGGATTGGTGGAGGCGGGTGCATGCTGTGGTCACCCTCCACGGCCTGTAGGTGGAAAGAATGTGACAGTCCTGGGTCAACTGTGGCCCCTTGCCAGTATGAGATTTCCTGTTGCCTATAGTATGGGAAAGCAACATATGCCAGCCATCTTGGTGCCTTGCTAAAGGTGCATGAATGACCATTAAAACAACTACTAACTTCCAAGCTTTGGAAGTAACCTGGTCTGGCAAAGCCCCTAACTATCTGTTCTTGGGATAGTTCTTGAGGCCTACAGTATAAAGGTCTCACCTCAGGGTACTGACATTTATGGCTAAGCCACAGCTCACATTGCCCTGGCCATAGTTAACAGGCTAGGGGCCTGCCTCAGGCCAGCTGCCTTTGGGATCCAGGCCCGAAACCAGTCCTCACCATGTTAAGCAGTTCCTGCAGCAGCCGGTGGGTGGGGGGCCCATGGCTCTGCAAGACCTCCTGCAGGTGCTGGTAGCCAATTCGTTCCTTGAACACCTCCTGAAAAATAGGTAGGAAGCAAGCAAAGCTGTGGGTCTGTGGGCACTTTTGAATCTCTTTGTCTATCTCTGCCTGTAAAGTACAGAAAAGGATACGGACAGTATAGGTAGAGTAGCCTACATTCATCTCAGAAGGCTGCAGATAGTGGTCAGCTCCTAGATCACACTGCTGAGCACACCCACCAAGCATGTGGAACTGTACCCCAGAGGCAATGGCAGTCACATGACACCCAGGGAACAAGATTTATAGGCCAGTTTTGGAAACACAAATTCCATCTCTGACTCCTGCCACAGAAAGTCTGAAGCATCCTCACCTTGGCCGAGGGGGAGCCACTCATGATGCAGGTCAGCACTCTGACCACGTGAACTGCAATGGCATCTGTGTCCTGGTCCAGCACCTTGGGGTAGAAGGGATGTCAGGAGAAGCTGCAGGGTGCCACAGCTGGCAGCACCTGGCAGTAATAGGGGGGCAGGGCCAGCCACACCAAGGTCCGGGGTATCTGCTGGGTCAGCAACCCTCTGTGAACACCAGGCCCTCTATTGTCCATAAGCTGTGCTGCCCTGAACTGGAGTGCTCCCACAGCAGTTGGGCAAGACTGCCTCTGGCAAAGAGGCCTGGAAAGAAACTCAGGTGGGAAAGGAAGGACCAATGGTGTGTACGGCCTCTGCACTCCCTCCTGTGGACTTGGTGGCACTAGTCCCCATGTCCTCACTCAAGTTTGACACACATGCAAGCAAGCCATCAAGTGTCCCATCACCCACGATGACTGACAGATTCAGGGGTATAGGGGTAATCAATCACAGGGCATTAGAGCCAGAAGAACCTTCGAGACCTCTAAGTCCTTCCCTGTCCCTATGTTGGTGAGAACACTGTGGCCCAGCTTAGCTGAGACAAATGGTCAGAGACACACTACTCACACCCCGAGCACTCTGCGGGCTGAGGGGCTGAGAACTTGATAGCAAGTGCTAAGCCATGTTTTTGTCTGTGGGTTCCTTGCTCATAGCTCTGCCTAGACCCCTGAAATGTAACCTCAGACAACTTTCCCTTCTCTAGGCCTGTTTCCTTATCTGTAGATAAAATCAAGGGTATGTGTGGGGAGTCTGGGGGCGGTCACCTAGCCCTGCCTGACTGGGAGCTGAGGATAGGCAGACTCTCAGAAAGTCACCATAGGCGATAAACATATGAGGCTGCCTCATGAAGACAGAGCCAGGGCAGAGGCTCTGGAGGTTGGGGGCCCAGGTGTAGAGCCCCCATCTGATACCCTGCAGTTTCTCCAGCTCCTATGGACAGTGAGGGATGCAGCACATTATAAGGAGCCAGGTCTGTTTAGTACAGGACTTAGGAGCCACAGAGGACATGGCCCCTCTAGGGACCCTGCCTCAGTAGGTGATCACAATCTAAGCTCTGTGTCTGTACTTGTGTCTCATTCTGAGAAGGGGGGTAGGGGAGGAGGTGAAGGGTTTCGAAGGTTCCTTCCAGCCACACCCTGACACCCAATTCTAACACCAAGTAAGCAAGAGACCACTTCCTGCTCCAGAATAGGGCCTTGGAAGGGATGGGGTGGGAAGAGGCCATGGGACAGTAACCCCTGCTGCCAGGTATGCCAAGCCTCAAACAAATCTACTCATCCGCCATTCTAGAATACAGGAAATGGTCAAAGGAGCCCGGGTGGATAGCCCAGGGAGGTGCTGCCTGAGCTGGTCAGCCCCAGGGTGGTACCTTCTGGACATCGGGCTCAGTCAGTAACCGGGTGGCCAGGTCACTGTCCCCCTCAGGGGGCGCCCGGGCCTGCAGGTACAGCTGTGAGGAGGGCAAAGTACAGGAGGAGAAGGAGTAGAAGAAGGGGGAGGGGGAGGAGCAAGAGGAGGAGGAGGAGAAGTTAGAGGGGTCCAGAGTCCAGGGCTCTGCAACAGTGGGAAACGGCCCACCACGTCCTAGCCAAAGTTCTCCTGTCAGAGTGGAGCCAAAACCCAAAGGGACAAAACCTGCCCAGGCCCCAGGCCCTCCCACTGAACACAGGCCACAGCCATGTTTGCTCAGCAGCAACCTGGAATGTCTATGTAATTTCCCCTGGGTTCCAGGCCTTCCACCCCCCAGGTGAAACCCCACCCACCTTGCTGTTTTGGATGAGGCGAATAAGATGTTCAAAGCAATTGTTGCTAAGGAAGGTGGCTTGAAGCACTGGCCGGTCCTCACATGCCAGCATCATGGGGATAGCATCTGTATAGGGATCAGGGTCAGACTTACTCTATAAGCACTCTTAAACACCCCACTTCTGTTGCCCAGGCCTGCCTTTCCACCAGCACATGGGAGCCCATACCTACCGAGCATGCTGACCCGCAGGGTGACAAGGGCTTCTTCGGGGCCTGAAGTTGGACTAGTTGGCCAGTCAGCATTAAGAATGTGGAAGTAGCCCTCAAGCAGGGTGCGGAGCTCTGGTCCTCGGGGTGGTGCTCGGCTAGCATGCAGGACATGCACTGCACCCACCAGTGCTTTCAGAGCCTGCTGTACCTGGTTCAGGTCCTGAGCTGGGTCACGACCCCAGCCCCGCACCACATCTAGCAGTCCCTGCACAGAGCCAGCACTTACAGCCATCTGTCCGTTCTCCTACCGTGAGGAAAGTTGGCAGAGGGCTCACCTAGACGCAAGGTGCTGAGAGAGCCACCCCTTGATCCACAGACTCACCACCCAGCATACCTTTCCTCCTGCAAGGACAGAACCAAAGAGGTGGATGATCCGTAACAGCAACGTGGGAGGCAAGTGCTCTGCATCCTGTAGGCTCTCTGGGTTGTGGGCAGAGCAAGACAATGTCACCAAGGTTGTAGGGCTAGGAGCCAAAGGACTGTACAAGAGGTGGGATTTCCCAGCATAGGGGTGTGGGCTAGAAGCTGAGCCTACAAGTGTCTGGACTCGGAGGAGGAATCCTCTCCATACAGGTCTAAATTGACATGGCTGTATGTAGGGGATGGAGGCTTACAGTGGTTCTTGAGGGACATATGGTCCAGCCCTGAGAGCCCAGGCAGCTTCCTAGACCCTTACATCCCAAAGTGAGTGTTCCAGAGTGACACACAGCCACTGTGCTTCCCCACAGAGAGGCGGGATTTAGCTTCTAGGATGCAAATCTGTTCCTTCCCCCACTGTGGCAGTGGGAGCTTCTGATGTTCTGCTCTGGGGACCAGGCTGTATCAACTGTACTGGCATTTTCCCCTCCCACACCGGGGACTTCTTGGAGCTTTAACAGCCTCACATGTGGCCCTGCTCCAGCCAAGCTGACAAGGTGTCAGGCAATGAAGTAAAACCTAGAGGGCAGAAGGGTCCAGGCCTGAGCCACACTGTGGTATTGGGAGGGATTGGGGCTTCCCTACAATGAGGCTTTTGAGGCAAGACCTAAGAATAAAATTGCTCTATGAACGGAGGGAACACAGCATGGACCAATGCCCTGAGAAGGAGTAATTGGTGACATTCTTGAGATTTGAGACTAGAAGTGGGCAGGAATAAGAATCAATCCTGATGATAGCAGCAGGCCACCACTGAAGGGCCCTACAAATGGGAGGAAACAAATCTAGGTGGTCCTGTGAGTGTCCAGGCTGAAGGAAAAGAGGCAGGGCTCCCCCAGGGATCTCCCCTCCTGGGGTCATATACAACTGACTTGCTAAACTATCCAGAAGAATCCACCTTCCCACAGCCCTTTTTGTCTCTGTCCAGCCACTTCCTGCTCTGGCCACACACATGCTGCCTGCTGTCCCTCCAATGAGGAGAGAAAAGGCCCAGAAGAGAAGAAACAGCGAATGAGTACAGCCGGGGAGAAGAAATGGCTGGCCAGAGGGCCCTCTGGGCATCGCTTCTCAGGGAGGGAAGAAGGTGGAGACAGCTAGAGCAGACAGGGGCTGGGGAGGGTGCAGCCCAGGCGGGGCACCCGCAACACTGAAGACTGAAGACGCTCAAGTGTCTGGGAGGAACCAGGAGAAAAGGAAATTCAGGGGACAGGTGACACCCCACCTGATGGGAAGTCCTCATTCCAGCCTAGGAAAAAAATTCTTAGCTCACGCACGCCTTTTCTCTTCTCTCTACTCCTAAGCTGACTGGGCTCTAGGAGGTTCTGTGTCCCTCCAGGCCACACTGCCAAGGAGTTCCTGTCTAGTGGGTGGCATTGGGGAACTACAGGAAGGAGACGTAGTTGGGAGCAGGGCTGGGTGGCCTGACCTTGGAAGAAGGCTCCAAATTCCCAGGGCAAAGCAGCGGGGAGGAACTTGTATTTGCTCTTCTCCTTGGAACTGATGACTTCCCTGGGGGAGGATGGGGAGAGTCGGGGTGAAGCCCACACTGGGATCATCAACCAAACTCCTTCCTCTTCTTGGTCAGGTCACTGGTCATTCTCCTCCAGCCTGCACACAGGCTGGTCCCATAAGACCAATGGATCCCATGCCTCTCCTTTTCTGGCCTCCTGTCTGTCACCTGCCTGAGGGCTGGCTCTCACCCACTGTGCTGACGCCGCCAGGTCTGGTAGGGGTCAAAGAGCCCCTCACAGAGGAGCAGAGCATGCAGGGCTACATTCTCCAGCTGGGTCCCATGGCCCTTTGATGATGAGGATCCTTTCAGCTGAAGTATGGGGAAAGAAGAGAGTTAGCCAGCCATACTCACTGTTGCTATCTCCCCCGTGTCCAGGCAGGCCCCTCACCTCAGCCATCAATCCAGTGAGCAGTGTCAGCACTCGAGGTACCAGGACCTGGCCCCAGCCAGCCTCTACATTCTCCAGGTTCCTGGGGTAGTGATGAAGAGAGGTCAAACTAATGCTTCATGTCTCCCTCAGCCCCTGGCTCACACAGCCATGTCTCTGCCCACCCTCAGAGGACACTAGGGAAAAAGCCACCTGCAGAGAATGATGAAGAGTTTCAGCAACAGCAGGGCCTGTTCCAGGTCGTCCTGGTCCAGCTGTTCTGCTAGCAAATGTAGAGCATCCAGGGGTAGCAGAGGGACTTCTGCACCTGCCTCCTCTGGCCTATAAGAAGGCAGAGTTGCTGAGAGCCAAGGAGTCCTACCTGCCTGGCCCTGAACTCTATGCAAATTCAGCCTTACCTTCGAGGTTCCAGGGAGGACAATGAGATGCTCTTCTCGAAGGCACCCACGAAGGCCTTCAGCCATTGCTGCAGGTAGCCAAGGTCCTTCTGTTGGCAAGAGATTTCAAGAGAAAGAGGAGAGAATCTCAATGAAGAGAGGAGACAGGTATGGACAGGCAGAGTACACAAGGGTAGATGGCTTACAGGTGCAGTAATGGGGATGGAGAAAGATAGGGGGTCTGGGGCCTGCAGGACAGGAACTTGGGAGGTCAGAACCAAAGGACTGTGGGATCGACAGGTCACTTCCAGGACCTCATCAGGCTCTCACAGTCCAACCTTCAGCCTTTGTTCCCACCTTTCTAATGGTTGGGACCCACACAGACCTGACTCAGGCAGGGGAGGAGCCTAAGTGGGTGTGGCTATGGTCCACAGGACTGCTGTTGCTGATCTGCCATTCAATAGCTACCTGCTCTCTAGCCAAAGCCTTGGGGTGTGTCCTGTTCTGCCATCTCTGCAGCCACCACCTCCTGAGAACCTTCTGGAGCTATGTGTACCAGGATGCCCACACACTGCAGGCACCCAAGTCACACTTACACCTCAACACTACATCATCCTTGCATAAAAGCCCACCCTTGCCCTGAAATCTCCATCCACCCTTGCTGTTTACCTGGACCCCAGGCCCCAAAGCTGGTTCCATGGACAAGAGGGGTGGCTAATGGCTGAGGCAGTGTATGGGCACCGCCAAGGAAACTATGGTGTGAACAACAACAAAAAAAAAACGTTTCCTCCGCCCTGGCTGGGGCAGGAAGCGCAGAGTCACGGTGGGGGAGGGCAGATGCTTCCTCCCGGCAGACCGCAGGGATGTAGAGGGGGCCCTGGGGCACCCTGGGCTACAAACACATTCTGGGCAGGGCCTGCAGCAAATGGGGTGGGGGGTCTCCTGCCCTGGGTCCACCCTTGCTGTTAGAGTGTCATGTAACCATCATTTAAAGTACCCACGTTTCCCAACCTGCCTCAAGACCTCAAACCTAGGGCCACCCACCTGGATTCCACAGGTCTTTTGCTCAGTGACAAGGTAGCCATTTGCCCTCATTTCCAGGACATGGAAGTGGGACCTGGCCTGTATGTTAGTGCCTCCCCGAATCTGGAGCCCAAGGAGCTGCTAGCAGAGAGTAATCTCCGAGTTAGAGAGGAGATAAGAACAAAACTAAGAAGGACAGGAGATACGGCACACTTCAGTCAGGGCGCACAGGGCCTCACTGCTCCTGGGACAGAGCTCAGACCTAAGGGTCTGCGGAGATTTTAGGGACCCTTTCATACAATTCCCCACGTACTATATTCATTGCTACTTCATAACTGTAATTTTGCTACTGTTATGAATCAGGATATAAACAACTGTGTTTTCTGATAGTCTTAGGTGATGCCTGTGAAAGGGTCTTTTGATCCCCA
Source organism: Sigmodon hispidus (assembly GCA_004025045.1). Classification (NCBI taxonomy): domain Eukaryota; kingdom Metazoa; phylum Chordata; class Mammalia; order Rodentia; family Cricetidae; genus Sigmodon; species Sigmodon hispidus. The sequence continues at coordinate 27,582 of PVIH01001922.1, forward strand.
GAGGGGTCAAGACCCACAGATTGAGGATCAAGGTCAACTGGCTTGTTTATGTGCCTGTACCATGTCTCCTCCCATGTAGCATGCCCTGCCCTGGATGGATGCCAGCAGCTAGCCACTGTGTCTAGATGTCTTCCTTGCCAATTTTATCTATTATTTATAGTGTGTGTGTATGTGTGTGTGTGTGTGAGAGAGAGAGAGAGAGAGAGAGAGAGAGAGAGAGAGAGAGAACACATGCACACACACACACTCATGTACATGTATATTTGGGGAAAGAGGTTCAACTGCACACGGTGTGGGGTGTGTGTGTAGACCAGAGATAGCTGGTTTTTTTTTTTTGTTTTTTTTTTTTTTTCAGACAAGGTTGAAGGAGAGCTCACCATTTGGGTTACACTGGCTAGCCAGAGAGTCCTCAGGATTCACTGGTTTTGCTCCCAAGTATTCAGGCTACAGGCATGAGATGCCATGCCCAGCTTTTACATGGGTCCTCAGGGTCCCAACCCAGGTCCTCATGCTTGAGAAGCAAACACTGAGTCATCTCCCCTGGCCTGTTTTGTTTTACTTTTTTCCTCTTTTGAGACAGGGTCTCACACAGCCTCAGCAAGTCTTGAACTCTCTAGGTAGCTAAGGATATTCTTGAACTCCTGACTCTACTTCCTGAGAACTAGGATTATGGGCATTCATTACACAGTTCAGATCTTTTTGCAAAACTCAGGCAACTCAGAAAGGGACCATGGACATCAAGAAGCAGGACATCACCGTGACTTTTTGTCTGTCTTATTTGATGACCTTTCCAAGCCTTCCTGGAAGTCTCCTTCCCCATCAACCAGCAGAAAGACCGAGATGCTCAGACTCTGAACCACCTTAGCAGGCCAGGTGGGACCTGGAGGATTACTCCGAAGGCTAATGTGTTGAAGGCGTGGTCTCTAATGCAAAAGTGTTCAAGTGGGGTTTAGGGAAGTAACTAGATCAGGGAGACTCTAACCACATCAGTGGATCACCCACTGAGAGGTTTATATCTGATGGGCTACTGACACAGGGTAGAAGTGCTATGGGACATACCCTTGGAAGCTATCATCTTGTCCCTGTGCACTTACAGCTGGCCTGTGCATATTCTCTCCCACGTCTCCCAGGACCACCCTTTCTGGTTGACTTAAGGTAAAGCAGTTTTCCTCTGCAATGATATTTCTGCTTTGTCATATGCATAAAAGCAACTGAGCCAGTCCACCATGGATTGAAACCTCCAAAACCATGAACAAAATAATCCCCCCCACACTTTGAGGTTATTCTTTCAGACATTTGATTAAAGCACACCAGGCTTGAACAGTATTTCTTTGGAACCCGTTACAGTGGAAAAATGGGAAGCCTCAGAGAAGACTCAGCATCCCAGCTCCAGCTATACTTTCCAGGGTGATGCACCCAGATCTAGGGAACTTGGCCATTTGATCCTGACCCCTGCTTCAGTGGCCTCATAGAAACCTTCTGGTTTCAAAAATGTCCCAACATTGGCTGGGGAGATGGCTCAGTAAAATGCTTGCCATGTAACCATGAAGACTTGTGTTTACATCCCCAGCACACTATAAAGAGTCAGGATCTGCAGTGCATGTTTCTAACCTCAGCACTGCAGAGGCAGAGACAAGCAGGTATGTGCAGCTTGAAGGCCAGCCAGCCAAGGTGAATCTATGTGCTCTAGGTGTAGTGAGAGACTATCTCAGAAAATAAGGTAGAGAGTAAGTCATCCAACATCAGCTCTCTCTCTCTCTCTCTCTCTCTCTCTCTCATACACACACACACACACACACACACACACACACACACACACACACACACACACCAGCCCAACACTATTCCTTCTATCCCTTACTACCCTTAGTGAAACAAGTCTTCTTTGACCTAAAATATGGGGACCCAAATCCCCAGCTGACCCTTCCCCAAACCTAGAATAAGGGCCCAACTGCTGAGCCTAGCCTTCTAGGCCCCTGGTACAACCAGGGCCTGCTTTCTGTCCTCTGGTTACCCCATGGCCCAGACTTCTACATCCCACTTTACTGCCTCAGTGACTTGGGCTTGGGGTAATTAAGGAGGAATTTTCATCTCCCTCATGGTCACTCCAGCTTTCTATACCTTGAGCCACACCCCTGGCCTGTCTGGTCCTGTAAACATCCAGATTGGGCTAAACCAGGTTCAGGCTAGGCCAATCAAGGCAGACTTCATGGGCTCTGAAGTGGGCATGAAAGAGCCAAGGCACAAAACAAGTTATAGTAGCAGCTGCCAGGCCCACTCTTCTGGGCCTCACTCCTTCTCCCTGCATGCCTCAGGCCAGCTCTGACCCGAATTCCATTGTTTGAAGCTATAGTGCTAAATATCAGAGTCTCTACTGAAAGTGTGTGTGTGTGTGTGTGTGTGTGTGTGTGTGTGTGTGTGTGTGTGTGAGAGAGAGAGAGAGAGAGAGAGAGTAATGGTTGTGCTCCCTCTGACAGGGCCCAGAGCCTAAAGTGTGCTTGAAGTCTGTGTTCCCATCTCAGAGCCTCTGCCTCACTGGCTCCTCCAGCCCTTTCTAGTTCTGAAGGAGCCTTAGGACAGATGAACAACCACACAGGCCAAGCCTACCTAGGAGCCCTTCAGCCTATGAGGGAATACTTGGGTCTTGCTAACTATAGGGGAGAAAATAGAAGTCATTGTCTCTAGAAGGATGGATGCTAACTATCACCTCAACCTGTCCCCAGCCAGCCCTGAATATACTCAAATACTGGGAGGAAGAGCTCCCAAGAGCTAATGAGGCACAATAGTTCCTGGGTGAGCACTGCCACTTTCTTAGAACTCAGAGGTAACTCTGCTGGGCTGGAGGGACACACACACACACACACACACACACACACACACACACACACACACACACACGACGACTTTCTACCAGAGGGACAGGGACTGCCTTTAAAGCTATGTGAACAGAACTAAGCTCAGTACAGGCCTCCAGTGGCATCACCAGTGCTCAGTCAGTCACTACTTAGGCTCTTCAGAGCAAATCAATGATGTCCTCCGACATTTGAGGCTCTGCATAAGTGGTGCCATCATCTCCAGTCTTATCTCCCCAAGCCCAATAGTGCAGTCCCACAGGGAGGCACACACTTCACTTTCCATGTGCCCTCTTCAGAAATGCCCTCAATCAGAAACATGACCCTTTGAAGATACAATCCACTGCTGCTGTACAGGTAGGGATCCCTAATGGAATCAGCAGCTAAGGGCATGAGGTTTGGAACCCAGGCCCTGTATAAACACTGGGTAGCCTGTTCCTTAACAAAGAACTCTCTGAGCTTCAGTATCTCTTTTTGTGGGGTCAGAGGGAGAAAGGTCTCACTATGTAAACTTGGCCTCGAACTCAGAGAGATCTGCCTGCCTCTGCCTCATGTGCACCACCACATTCAGCATTGCAAAGGGTGGGATGACTGGGAGCCCAAACCAGGGGCTCTGGCAAGCCCAAATTCCTGGAATTTAGGACCCCTCTAATCACTGTCTATGAATGAAAGCAAGAGGCAGTGGTTGAGTGCAGAGTTGAGGCTTCCAGGGCGATCCCTCAGTTTGCTGACTTAGCCAGGGGAGGTAGAATGATCCCAGGGAAGAGCTCTAAGCAGCAGAGAGAGGGATCGCAGGTCAGTCAGAGATACCTTTACCTCTAGGTACAGACGGATCTGGACAAGATAGCTTCTCAATGCTAAAATCCTCCCTACAGCATTAAGAGGGGAGAGAGTAATGACAGATGAAGGGTGCTTTTGAACCAACACTATTGGAACTGTAGGTCACGAGATGAAGCTGGAAGATGGTAATGTTTCCAGGAAGTGAAAGCAACAGAGAATAGTGGTATAAGTGCCTGGTGTCCAGGCTGGTCTCTGGCTCATTACCTGAAGCAGTTCTAAGAGGAGTGGCCCTAATTGGTCCCCATAACACCCTTCAATTCTTAGCCATTTTCCTTGTCCTATTACTATGGAAACTGAGAATTTCCTGCCATGGTCCCTATAGTAACTGATCCTGTTTCCATGGGGATCCCACACTTCCCCATCATCTAGCTTCTCAGTTGTCATAACAACCCCAAGGACATCAGCCTTCCCCCAACCCCAGGCTCTATGTTCATTTTTCTACCACTGAAGCTCCGCCTTCTTCAATTGCCTTAGTAACAAAAGCACAGAGAAGAAACTCCAGTTGTCCCTCAGGTGTGAAAGGGACCAAGGGATGGGTACATTTGCCCACTTAAATAAGAACTAAGCAGCGGGGCTGGAGAGATGGCTCAGTGGTTAAGAGCACTGTCTGCTCTTCCAGAGGACCCAGGTTCGATTCCCAGCACCCACATGGCAGCTAACAACTGTCTGTAGTTCCAGTTCCAGGCAAACACCAAGGCAAATAAATAAATAAATAATGAAGTTTGGTTTTTTTGTTTTTTTTTTTTTTTTTTTTTTTTTTTAAAAAAAAGAACTAAGCAGCACCATATACCTTTAATCACAGCACTTGGGAGGCAGAAGCAAGTGGATCTTAGTTCAAAGCCAGCTTGATCTACAGAGTGAGTTATAGAACAGCCAGGGCTACACAGAGAAACCCTGTCTCAAAAAACAAAACCAACCAACCAACCAACCAATAAAAAGAAAGCAAATGAGAGAACTAGGAATCTGAGTAAGTCAATAAAGTACCTGCTGTAGAAGTATTAGTTCAGATTCCCCAGCACCCATAAAAGCCAGGGTGTACATCTACAACCTCAGCTCTGGGAGGGGAAGGAGTGGGATGCAGACCCCTAAACTCACTGGCCAGTCTAGCTTAATCAATACAGTGGAGGTCTCGTGAGATGGCTCAGCAGGTAAAGGCACCTGTTACTCAGGCTGACAACCTGAGTTCAATCCCCAGGACTAACATGGTGGACCTTCTGGATGCTGTCCTCTGACCTTCACACATATACTGTAGCATATATGTGCATTTGCATGAACAAATTAATACATTTTTGAAATGTGATTTTAGAAATTAGATGCAGCACTCAGGAGGCAGAGACAGGCAAACCTCTGAGTTCAAGGCCAATCTGCTCTACCTAAACAGTCCCAGACCATCAAGGGCTACATAGTGAGATCTTGTCTAAAAAAATAAGGTGGAGGGACTAAGAGATGGCTCAGCAGTTAAGACCACTGACTGCTCTTCCAGAGGACCTAGGTTCAATTCCTGGCACCTAAATGGCGATGAAGAACTGTCCGTAATTCCATTCCTAGGGGATCTAAAGTCCTCTTCTGGCCTCCATGGACACCAGTCATGTATACGCAGGCATATACATTCACACAGGCAAAACACACACACATAAAGTAAAAGTATAAATCTTTTTAAAAATTAACTGGAGAATAATTGAAGAAGACATTTCTTTGGCCTCTACATGTACACACACACACACACACACACACACACACACACACACACACACACACACACACACACACGGTAAAACTGAGGTACTGAGGTCTAGGAAGAAACAGAACCACTCAGCTAAGGATCTGGAGGAGCATGGAGACCTGGTCAGGTTTCCATGAGGCAGGAGAGACCATGGGATAAGGGTAAGAGAGCAGAGGGAAAAGGAAGCAGACCTAAAGGACTTCTGCTCCAAAGTCACCTGAGTCCTCCTTCTTCAGTGGCATAACTGGCAGATTTGGCTTGGGTTCCCTGTCCTGTGACTGTGAGTCTCAGCTCCTCATCAGTGAGTGACGGGCAGGCGAGCAATACTACCACTCCAGCCTGCAAAGGGGCTGTTCATTTACATGCTATTTTGCATTAACTTTTACATGTTTCCCAAGTGCCAGCCTGCCAGGTGCTGCCTGGTCTCCTGGTCCTTTCATGCTTCTCCCCTTTTTCCTTTGAGGACACGTTGGCAGATGGGCTCCACCATTCACCATGCCAGCTCTGCTCAGTTCCCTACTTCTGACAACTAGCTGCTGCTGCTTTCCTTTGTAGACCTGGCTGGCCTGGAACTCACAAGAGATCTGCCTGCCTCTGCCTTCCAAGTGCTGGAATTAAAAGTGAAGGGGGGGTGCAGACAGGCAGGTCATGCCAGCATGTCTGGCTGGAAGCTTGCTTCTCGTATTTTCATTGCTATGTGCTCATTCATTGTTCCTGGCCTTCAGCCCTCAAAATCCCAACCGTGCCTGCTCTGGGATAACTTGCTGATTGGTTCACCACCCTGGGCATCTTCTCATACTGAATGTTAGGTCCTGGGAAGCTATGAAGTGGTACGCATGGTGAAGATTAAAATAGGCTCCAAGCAGAGGAAACTACAGGTGTTGTGCTAAGTGAAGATCCACCCGAGGCTTCTGGACCACAGGCTAAAGCTTTGGTCCAAAAGGAAAAGCTAAAGGAACTCTTCTGATGATCTTGCCTTGGTTTCTCCAAGAGAACCCTGAAGAACTCCAACTAAGTAATATCCAGGGGCACTCTGATACTGCCCCTCTCTCATCTCCTCCCAGAACCCACCAAGAGGGCAGGGCCCATGTAGGTGAGGCACTCTGGGGTCTTTTGGGGGAAGGAAGGAAGGGCAGGAACCAGGGTGCTTCCTCTGTCCTCGCCCAGACCCACAACTGGGGAAACAGGTTTGCCAGCAAAGGTAGGTAGTTCTTGCTGCTGAAGGGAGGAGCCCTGTGTTGCTGGCCGGTGGCTGACAAAAGGGGGAGTCTCTTCTTCCCTTCTGAGACCGGTCTCAAAAGTCTATAGCCCAGATTGGACTTTCAGCAATCCTGCCTCAACCTCTCTCATGCTGGATCACAGGCAGATGCCATCACGCTGAGCTCTGAGGCTCTCTTAACATCGTTTGGCTCCATTCTTGCCTTATACACCACAGGGCACAAACCCAATGGGTCCCGGTAGCACTATCTCTCCTTCGGAACCCAGCACCAAGGGGTGGGACAGTGTTCTGGGAGCAGGCAGGAAGGCTGCCTTGCCCTGGGAGGCTGCTTGGCTTCCTCTCCCAGGCAGCCAGGCCCCACCCAACTCCTGGCTTTGCTCTCACATCCTGGATCTATTTGCTGGCTTGGTCCCAGGCTGCCCCCTGCCTGTCCAGGCTTCCAAGACTACAAGCAGCCAGTTCGTGCCCCACACCTAAGCCCTACTCCAAGAGGCTATCTGGAGGGGCTGGGAGCTCAGCGGACAGGAATGCTGACATCCTATCACCACACAGACTTCAGCGGCAACTATGAAAGCCCTATCAGGGCATCTCCAACAGCTCTTCAGATCCATCACCTGGTTTAAGTTCTCTTCACATCCCTTGAAGATGGAGACACACAGGCTGAGTGCAGGCTTTTCTGACCCACATCAGCTCGCTCGCTCTCCCTCCCTCCCTCCCTCCCTCCCTCCCCCCACCTCTCTCCACAAAGTCCAGGTGGCCTGAGGGCCAGATTGTGTTGATTTGACAGACAGGGAAGTGAAGGGTTAAAGGTGTAAGGAGCTGGGGCTGGGCTGCCCTAGGTGAGACTCTTCTACATGCCACCAGTCAAAGGAGACTAAAGAAACTGTGGCTGCTAAGACTCAGACCCTACGTTCCTAAGAGACCATGAGCTTCTTCAGAGGGCCAGGGTTGAGCATGAACTCTCTCCACATCTCTGCTCCACTGACAAGCTGTCCAGGGACACACAATGGACCATTGTGTCCAGGACACACCTGAGCTAGGCACCTAGTGCCAAGCAGGTGTAAGGAGGGAGGCGGAACCCCGGATCACTCCCTGCTTCTAGTGCAGAAGCAAAGGGTGACAGTCACTTAGAGTTTGAATCACAAGAGTCACAGTCCCTTCCGAGGGTCCAGGTCAGACATCCTTCCTGGTCTCACCCGCGACCACCCTGCTCCACTGCAGAATGGAGGTAGACTAAGGTTGTTGCCTCAGGCGCAGCAAGAGCTGCGCACTAAGTACTTCTTTGGAGGAGTCTGAGGCGACTAACGTCAGATCTACAGTAAGGAGTGGCACCTGCTGGGTCCCCCAGCCTACATGACATTCTACCCACGACCACCTATCGCAAATGCGCCCCTCAGGCGAGGCAAACTGAGCCTCTTTCTTCCAGGTCTCAGTTTACCCAGTTGTGAAGGGGGTGGGTGAGGAATGACTGGCCAGAGTAACTGAGGCTGCGCGGATATCGTTGGGGGACTTGCAGTACAGTGCGCACCCGCGAACACTGACTGCCCTTGGCACAAATGCCCGAGGCAGCCCGCTGGCCTGGGGCACGCACGTGTGTGCGGGTGGAGAGCCCGGCGTGCGCGCGCCTATTGGTGGCCCGGGTGGGGGGATGGACGCAGGTGCAGCAGGCACAGCGCGCGGGGATCTGGGGACCTCGCGAACCAGGGGCGGGACGGGCTCACCTGCGCGTAGTATAGCAGCCACAACTCGTAAAGCCGCTCGGAGGCGGCCATGGCCTGGCCCGGCTCTGGTCCTGCTGCGCGCCACCTGTCGCCACCTCCTCCGCGCCGCCCGCCGGTTGCCCCGGGCCAGGCCCATGGGCGGGAGGGCGTCACTCCGGGGCGGAGCGGCACTATACTGCTGGGGGAAGTCCGCGGCTCCCGACCCTGTCGCGCTCAGTCACTAAAGTCTACACGCCCCTCCTCCTCGCAACCGGCTACCGCCAGGCTTCCTATACTTCGCAGTCTGCGGAGCCACCGCCCCGCCTCTCCCAGGACGGTGCAAAGGGCGGGGAGTCATGTTGGAGGAGGAGCCTGAGGTCAGGGCGGCCCCGGAGGTCGCGCGGAGCCCCGCCCCTCGCAGGCAGAGTCCCTTCAGAGCCACGGGCAGGATCATTTCAAACCTCCCGGGCTAGGGGCCGGGTATGTGCTTCCTGAATTGTCCATCCTGGTATATAATCTATCGGGCTTGGAAATATCGCTATTCCAGGAAGGGACTGCGGTTTGCGCGGGGATGACTAGGATCCTTCAACAAATACTAAGAATAATCTCGTCCATGAGGACCACTTGTGGCACTAACTACATGCAAGGTTCTGTTCTAAGAGCTTTATGGAAGACAATGCCACCTTTGCGTTCTTGCTGAGTGTTTAGCTGGATGGGAGGAATCATCAGTTGATTGCAGGACAAACCTACCTGTAGAGGAGCAGCATCCTTCCATTGGACACATTCCTAACCAAGTTTAGGATACCTCCGCCTACTCCCTCTAGGAAGCCTTTCCAGTTACTCCCTTGGAGACAAGTCCTCTTCGGAGGGCGCAGGACTTGCCTGTCATTTTTTGTTCCTTTGGCCTGAGGGAGATGCCTCAGGGGTGCCTCATGCCTATTCTAATAAATGGAAAAACTGAGTCCCAGACAGGGAGAATGAAGATCACGAGGGCAGCAGAAACAAAGAACCTAGGCCTGGCTGAATCTTTGCTGGGTCCCAGTCACCACTCCCCTGTGCCTTTCCTTATGCCCAGAATCACTGTCAAGTGAGGGAGCCTCTGGTGTTGGATAGCAATCAGGCTTTTGTTAGGAGCGGGATAAAGTTTGCTAGTTCTTGGTCCTAGGAACTGATTATTCTGGAGTGCCCTAGATCTTGAGTGGCCAAGAGAAGGCTGACTTTGTCCTTATTCCTGTCCTGCTTTGTACTCTTAAGGTGGATGGCCCTTACATTCTAGTCTTTTTCTCTTGTCCCATGCATCCCAGTCTGAGCTGACACTTCCTAAACCCGATTAGCCTATATGCCAGGCAGCCACCCCCTTTCCTACTGAGACGGAAGGTCCCAGACAGAACCAGGTTAAACCAGGAAGACAGTGAGGTGGAAGGGGGCATTTAAGGGGAGCTGGGAGGGAAGAGAATTCACCTGTGGACCAACTTTCTAGCACACACTCCAGACAGGGAGCAACGTTGCTAACGGGCTAGTCATCCCCTGGGAAGAGCAGTAGGGGAAGGAAGGAGGTGCATGCATCTGTGACTATCCGCTACAAACTCTTCATAAATTGGAAGGAAGGAGTAGATTCTGTGGCGCTTACTTGGCCCTGCTTGATGTTTGCTTTTCTGCAGAGACCGGAGCCTGACCCTGAGTATGGTGCTGCTCCACAAGGGGATGAAAGGTCATTGATGAGTTCAAAGGAAAAGGCCATGCAGTCAAGCCTCGAACTGTGCAGGTATGGAGCAGAGAGTGAACAGAGGTTTGGGAGCAATGAGGTGGAGTCCGAGGTGCCAGTGGCTGCTGTCTCTAGAGGAGCTGACCGACCTCAGAGTGTCACTTTGGTGGTGGTGTTTTAAGACGATCTCCTTACGTAACCCAGACAGAACTCGAGCCCATAATTTGGCTTAAGTGCTAGAATTATAAACGTGCGTCACCACACCCGACCCAGGGAATGTTTCTCAAGGCATTCACTCCTTGAACAATCAACACAAGTGGATGAGGATGCTTAAGCATTCCATGAGGACAAGCAGAAGTGGGCGGTGGTTAGGCAAAACCAGAGCAATCGACTCGCTCTAATCTCTTCCTCTCAGGTCTGTTTTACTTGCTTCCTCACTGATTAGTGTTGGAAAAATCGAACCTTACGGTTCGCTCACTCGCTGTACAGGTTGCTCCAGAGCAAGGGGCGTGTCCTCCTGTAGCAACTCAACATTGATTGGTTTCCAGGGCTTCCGGCTCTCCATTCTTGCCCTTGGATTGGCCATAAGACATTCTTCTACTCACTGGGCCTGCGCAAAGCGAAGAGAAAAAGAGGGGGCCTGGGGTAAGATGGCGGCGGCGGCTGCCGGTGTGGGCCGCCTCGAGGAAGAGGCGCTGCGGCGGAAAGAACGGCTGAAGGCCCTCCGAGAGAAAACCGGGCGCAAGGTGAGGGGCGTGGAGTGAGAGAGCTACAGGCATGGAGGCCTGCGTTTTGGGTCGCAGTGGGAGGGTTGAAGACTCGGGAAACACTGGTCAAGATTGCGCGTGCGCGAGAGGGGGAGCGCATGCGCGATAGGACGGCGTTGAAAATGCGCTGCTGAGATAGGCTGTCTCCAGCCTAAGGGCGGGCCTTGCGCGTGCTCTCTGGGCAGAGGTTCGCGCGCAGGACAACGGGGATGCGGTGTCTGTGCTGCAAGTTGCTAGGACAGCTTTCAACGTTGCATTGAAACGTTGCGTTTTGGGGGTTCGCCTTTTTCTTTTTCTTCCTTTTTTTCTTTTTTTAACGTTTTGGGCTGACCCTACCGGCCTGGCCCTCTGGCACTTTTCCACCAGGGCTCCGTTGGGTGGGACAGCGAGTTACTTTGCTATGGATATGCAGCCGCAGTCGATCCGGCAAAAGGCCAAACTGTCTGCGAAAGAAGGCTCCCTTTTCTTTTCCAACTTGGCTTACTGCCCTCTAAGTTACCAGATTCGGAAGCACTTTCCTTTCGTTAGCTACCGAGATGGCCCGAATTCATCTCTACTTGCTGATCTTTCCAAAATAACAAAGAGGGAAAAACTCTGAAATTCACTACCTGTGTACAGACTGTTTCTCTTGACACTCGACCCTGTGAGACCTGTGACATAATGTTTCGTGTTTCTTTCACTTCTTAAGTGGAGGGATAACCACGTTCACTTTTCATGAGTTATTTTGAAGTATAATAGAGAAGGAAAGTCAGTAATCAAAGAGCCTCAGAGGATGGAAGTTGTTGGCTCTGTTGTTATATAGGCCAAAACGGTGTCACTCATTCAACAAAGTAAAACAGATCTGCCAGAGATAGGGGCAATCAGAGTCCGCGCTTCCAACTTAATAGTAAAAACCAAATTGGTCAGTCTCGCTTGTTTGTTTTCCTTTCGGAACAACTGTCTACTGTACCTTGTACCACACTGTGAAAAGCAAAAGAGGAAGTAGTTGAGAGTGAAAGCTGACCAGATGGGCGGCTTCTGTTGGCAGCTTGTGAGAGCCATCAGACAGTTGTCCTGCGCCTGACCCAAGGAAGCTCAGGCTTGACTCTGATCCTCCTCTGTCACTCTGTCTTACCTGTGGGCAGGGTCTCTCCTCTAATCCGAAGCTTGTGGTGTTTTTGTTTATATGTTTTTGGGTAAGCTGGCCGCCAACAAGCCCTAGAGGGCCTATCTGCCCTTCCACAGTGCTAGGGTTATAAGCAAGTGCAAACCCATGCTCAGCCTGTTATGTGGCTGCGTAAATCTATTCTCAGGTTCTCTTGCGTTTGTAGCAAGTTCTCTTAACACTGAACCATCTCTCTAGCCCCCCAGCAATGTAATACATAGAGATATTTAGGCTTTTCATTTTGTCTTGTTTTGCTCTTTTTTTGAGATGCGTTTTGCTGTGTTGTCCAGGCTAACCTTGAATTTAGGATTCCTCTACTTTATTCTCTCTGGAGGAACTGGTATTACAGGCAGGTGGCGCCTTGCCCAGCTTTACATTATTTTGAATTGTGTAGCCTTGTAGTAAGTTTTTTGTTGTTGTTTTGCTTTTTTGTCTTTTTAAGACAGAGTTTCTTAGTCCTTGCTGTCCTGGAACTCACTTTGTAGACCAGACTGACCTCAAACTCAGAGATCTGCTTGTCTCTGCCTCTCTCTGCCTCCCGAGTGCTAGAATTAAAAGGCATGTGCCACCACTGCCCGGCTGTTTCTTCTAGACAGGATTTCCCTGTAGCCCTGACTGTCCTGGAACTCACTGTGTAGACCAGGCTAGCCTTGAGAACTCAGAGAACCGCCTGCTTCTGCCTCCCAAGTGCCAGTTAAAGGCGGGTGCCACCACATCCCGCCTGCAGTAAGTTTTGAAATTAGTTTAAGTGGTGTAACTTAGTTCCTCTTCAAGATTGTTTTGGCCATCAAAGTTTCTTACAATCCAACTGAGGCTGGGGTGGTGGTGCATGGTTGTTATTCCAGCAATCAAGAGACTTAGGCAAGGAGGCTGCTGAAAGTTTAAGGCCAGCCTTAGATGCACATTGAAAGAAAACGTTTCTCAAAAGAAAAAACAAAGAAGATTTCATCTGAATTTTGGAATGAACTTTCTTTCTTTTTTTTTTTTTAAGAGTACTATTGAGATTTTGTACAGATTGCCTTGAATCTGTAAATCAATTGGGATAATGTCATACTTTTAAATATGTTACATTTATTAACCCGTGACTATGGGATGCCTTTCTATTTGACTAAGTTGTTTTTAATTTCTTCAGCTGTAGGATGTCATCTTGTTAGGCTTTTTGTTAGCTTTTGTTTTGTTGTTAGATAGAATTTCTTGTAGCCTGAGGCTGGTCTCATACTCACCGATTTAAGAGGCTGCCCTTGAATTTCTAATCCTCTTGCCTCCAACCTCTCAGTGCTAGGATTATATGAGCCACCAAACTGGGTTTTATTTGGTGCTGGAGACCTTTTAGGTGTGTGCTAGAATTGACCACTGGAGTTGGCTGGGTTGGTGTTTTGAGGATTTTATTTTTTTCTTTGGCCAGGAGGAGCATGTACTGTTCATGTGGATTTGAGTGTGCAGGTGTCTGGACCTATGTGCATGTGGAGGCCAGATGTCAATATTAGGTATCTTTCTTGATTTCATTCCATCTTTTGTGTGTGTACATGTTTATATAGTGCATATATGTGCACACATGTGCATGTGTGTTATGCTTTTGGAGACCAGAGGTTGACACTGGGTGTGAGATAAGGTTTCTTCCCACTGAATTCATGCTCAGATACTGGCTAGACCTGCTGGCCAGCAGGCTGCAATGAGTGACCTAGCTTTGCAACCTCTGTGCTAGGGTTCATTTTTTTTTTTTTAAACATTTTTATTTGTTTATCTAATTATTTACCTTGGTGTTTTGCATGGAACTGGAACTACAGACAGTTGTGAGCTGCCATGTGGGTGCTGGGAATCGAACCCTGGTCCTCTGGAAGAGCAGATGGTGCTCTTAACCGCTGAGCCATCTCTCCAGCCCCTGTGCTAGGGTTCAAATGTGTGTAATCATGCTCTGCATTTTTGTTGTTCCATGTGTTGTGGGGATCTGAATTTAAGTTCTCACGTTTTATTGACTAAGCCATTTCCCATGTTATTATTATTATTATTATTACTTTTGATCTTTGAGACAGGGTTTCTCTGTGTAGTGTTGGCTGCCCTGGAATTCTATAGACCCAGCTGGACTCATAAGTGCTATAGAAAGCTCCTGCCACCATTGCCTTGGTCATATTATTATTAAAGCAGTCTCTTCTCACTGAATTTAGACCTCATCACTTTGGTTAGGCTGGCTGGCCAGTTAGCTTCAAGGATCTGTTTGACTTCTGCCTCCCTCAGTGTTGAGGTTACAGATGCCTGGCTTTTATATGGCTGCATGGGTGCTGGGGATCTCAGAGCTCAGGTCCTTATGCCTACATGGCAGGCCCTTTACTAACTGAGCCATATTCGTTCCCCCCCCTTTTTTTTTTTTTAGCTCTTTTGTGGCTCCAGGATGGGACTCAGGGCTTTGTGCATGCTAACCAAGGGTTCCATCTTTGAGCTGATTTGTTATTCCTTTACTTACTAGTTGTAAACTTATTCAAATTTTTTTGTTTCTTCGTGAGTTAGTTTAGATAGTTTGTATTTTTCTATGAATTTGTACATTTCATCTAGATTATTTAGTTTGATGACATACTGGTTGCTATTTAATTGGGTTAAATTGTCACAGTTCTGACTTCAGAAAGTTTTTGGATTAGTTCTAGAAGTTTTCGTAGGGGGAATTGCATAGTTTCCACATTAGAATCTAAAGCTCACTATTGGTCCTTGGAATTTCCTCTCAATCTCTTTAAGAAACAGGGCTGGAGAGATGTCTCAGCAGTTAAGAGCACTGGCTTCTCTTGCAGATGGCCCAGGTTCAGTTCTCAGCACCCACGTGGTGGCTCACGACTGTCTGTAACTCCAGTCCTAGGGGATCCAGTATCCTCTGCTGGCTTCCATGGCACATGCATGCAGGCAAACACTCATACACAAATTGTAAACAGAAGAATCTAGAAATAAAGTAGAAGTAGCTATAACACTTCCATCTTGACTCAGAAGTTTTCACCTTCTCCTGGCTTATTTATCTACAGGCTCTTTTGGAGGAGGCGGAAGTCTTTTTAAAGAGCCATGGTGCCTGTATGCTTGACTGGCCCTGGAGCTCTGGGATCTGCCTTTCTCTGCCCACTAAGTGCTGAAATTAAAAGATGTGTTGCAACAGGGCCTGATCCTTTCTTTAGGCTCTTAATTTCATTCCCTTAGTCCTTAGTCTAGACCTTATTAGAAAGGGGAAGTGTGATCTTTTCCCCCTCGGTTTTTCAGTTTGTGTGACAAAATGTTTGGTTTGATTCTAAACGGTCATTTGAATGGCAGTCTGTTCCTTTAGCCGGAATACATACTGTGTATGCCATGTGTGGGCTTCAGGCACTGAAAGTGTAGCAGTGGGAAGCTGCCTGTCCCAGTTACCATCTGTACCAAGTGTACTATGTCTAGTGTTAGATGGAGATAGCCCTGTAGAGGAAAAGGAAGAAAGGAAGGGGCGAATTCTTGGAGTCTCTGGTTTTGTTTGTAGCTCTAACGGTTCAACAGTGCTTGCTTGCTTTCTGAGTTATCCGGGTGAATTAGTCACCAGCACAGATTATCTTATCTGGTCTTGATGACAACCAGATAAGTCAGTGGGAGGAAGGTTTTACTGTTAATATTGGGTGGAAGCTCAAGCCAGTAGAGGTTAGGTCCTGTGCTCAACATCACATGACTAAGACCAAATGAACACTAGAGGAAGGAGAGGCCCTGAGAACAGACAGGGTTTCTCTGTATAGCCTTGGCTATCCTGGAACTCTGTAGACCAGACTGGCCTGTAACTCAGAGATCTACCTGCCCCTGCCTCCCAAGTACTGTAATTAGAGATGTGTGCCACCACACCTAGCTGATGATAACTCTTACATACTGGATTTTTACCTTTATTTTTTTGTGGCACTGATGACAAAAGTTTAGACCCTTGGGCCAGCTAGGCATTCACTGTTCCTGTGTATTCCCAGCCTTCTCATTCTGACACATGGTCTTGTTAAACTGGTTCTGAACTCATTCTGTAATCCAGGCATAGCTTTTGAATTGGTAATCCTCCTGCCTCAACCTCCTGAGCAGCTGGGATTACAGGCCCATGCCACCAAGCGCTGCTCAGCTCTTCCTCCTTGCTAAGATGAGATATACATGAGACTGGGTTTGGAAACTCCTTATGGTTTAATCTTTTCCCTTTTTTGTGGTTCTGGGGTGAGTTCAGATCTTATGTATTTTAATCATACCCTACCATTGGGCTACACCCTAGCCACTGTGTGCTTTCTGATATACTCTGGGTGTTGTGAACTAATTATCTGATCTATAACAAAAATAGTGTTGAGATGGTTTGGTGGGCAAAACACTTGAGGTCCTGAGTTCAAATTCCCAGAACCTACTTACTATTCTAGTGCTTCTACAGTGAGTGAAAGCTGGAGGATCCTCAGAAGGTCACCAGACAGCAGGATGGTGTATGCACTGAGCAGCATCTGACCTCCAGGGAGGCACCATGACACAGCAGACAGCAGGATGGTGTATGCACTGAGCAGCATCTGACCTCCAGGGAGGCACCATGGCACAGCAGACAGCAGGATGGTGTATGCACTGAGCAGCATCTAACCTCCAGGGATGCACCGTGACATATTGTGCCTGTGCATGTGCACACACGCTCTCACACACACACCACAAAATAGTTACATTTTCAAAAACATGAGCTTCTGCTGCCTTCCTCCTCTGCCTCCAGCTCACTCCAGGAGTACTGGATTATAGGCATGGGCTTCCACATCTGGCTTTTTTACCTGGGTTCTAAGGGTCAAACTCAGATCATCAGGTTTCCATGACAAACTGACCCAGCTCCTAGATTTAAAAAAGTAAATACAAAACAAACAAAAACTTTTCAATAGTGTGAAAATGACCCATATTTGTATCACCTGAAATTGTATTTCAGAATTTGAATTTGGATCATTTTAAAATCACCTGTGTGTGATATGATTTTCCACTCATAGTGCTGGGCACTACCAGACATGTCCTATTCTGTCTTCCATTGTTGAGTGGCTGCAGGGAACTTGTGTTTTTGTAGCTATACCACACAGCTCCTCTAATGCCAGCCAACCTATGCTCACTGCTTGCCAGCCAAAGGGCAAGGGCAGGTTGAGATGGCTTGTATGTAGCAGATTGCTTGAAGACCCACTGGCAGTGAGACGTGGAGAAGACAGCCGCCTGCAGAAACCACGGGGTATGTGCCTGCTGTTGGAGGGATGCTGGCTGGTACCGTGGCACTCAGTGAAAGGAGATTCTGTCTGAAGTTCAGTGAGCTGATCTGCAAACTCCCAGCACCTGTTGTAAGAAGTTACTTCAGGACATCAAAACCAATTTATACTTCCAGAGTATCTGCTTTGCAGATAAAATGGAGGCTTGTGCTGTTGTGATAAACTTCTAATCATTATCCCAAAAGATACTCAGCTACCATATAGGTGGAGAACAAGCTTAAGAATCCCAGCAGCACCTAGCGGTGGCAATGCACACCTTTAATCACAGTACTTGGGAGACAGGCAGGCAGATCTCTGTGAGTTAGAGGCCGCCTGGTCTACAGAGTGAGTTCCAGGATAGCCAGGGCTACACAGAGAAACCCTGTCTGAAAACAAACAACAACAAAAAGAATCCACAGCAGAGAGCAGAAGCTATCAGGCTCAGCAGTTAAGAGTACCTGTTGCTGTTGTGCAGGTCCTGGATTCAGTTTCTAGGACCTACAGGGAAGCTAGCAGCCATCTATAACCCAAGTTCCAGGGCTCAGGTACCTTCTTGTGACCTGAGGGCACCAGACACATATGTGGTATACACACATGCATGCAGGCAAACTCATATGCATAAAATAAAGTAAACACATCTTGGAAAGGGGAAGGAAAACGAGGGCTATGGCCTTGTCACAGCTTCTTGTCCTGCTTTGCTGTCTCCCTCCTGTCACCTCCATATGTGTGTGCTGGACTGTATAAAACAGGATGCTTGCTGTGTGCCTCCTTCAGAAGGACTAGTTGATGCAGTGTTGTGTAATCATCACTACTATTTCCAAAGCTTTTACCAGCTGCACCTGTTAGGCAACAGTTCACCATTTCCTTCACTCCAGCTCC